>JAYMSP010006839.1:0-10952 GCA_036897095.1 Plantago elongata
CTATTTCTAGCCTTTGCAGCTCATAATGACTTTAAAGTTTACCAGATGGATGTTAAAAGTGCATTTCTGAATGGTGAATTTGCTGAGGAAGTCTATGTTGATCAACCACTAGGCTTTGAAGTTTCCTCATAAAGTAGGATGGTCTATAAGTTACAGAAAGCTCTGTATGGACTGAAAGACAAGCAACTTTGTGATGACTTTAGTGATCTCATGAAGAGCAAATTTAAGATGAGCATGATGGGAGAATCGAATTACTTCCTAGGATTGCAAGTCAAGCAACTCAATGATGGAATATTCATTAGTAAAATCTGATAAGAGTGTTTAAGAACACAAGTATAGGAAGTTGATAGGTTCACCTCTCTTCCTTACTGCAAGATGACATGATATTCAATATGCAGTTGGTGTGTGTGCTAGATTTCAGACAAATCCCATGCAATCACATTACAACATCAATATGAAAATATTAAGGTATGTCAAAGGTACTGTAGAAGTTGGACTGTGGTATCCTAAAGAAAGTGGATTGAGTTTAGTTGACTACTCAGATGCTGAATATGCTGGATCAATGCTTAATAGGAAAAAGTACTTCAGGATCTTGTCAGTTTCTAGGAACTAGACTTAACTCATGGTATAGTAAGAAGCAAAACTCAATTGCTACTTTTACCACAGATGCTGAATATATTGTTGCTGGTTGTTGTGCTACTCAGATACTATGGATACAACAATAACTCAGAGACTATGAGCTCAATGAAGAGAAAACTCCCATTTTATGTGACAACACAAGTGCTATTGCGATTGCTCAGAATCCAAAGTTCCATACTAGAACTAAGCACATTGATGTTAGACACCACTTCATCATAGACCATGTTGAGAAAGACAATATAGAGATTCTAAAGGTTGGTACTGAAGATCAACTTGCAGATATCTTCACTAAGCCACTCCAGAAAATGTGTTTTTAACCTTAAGACATAGTCTTGGGTTAATGGAGTTGTCACATAACTGAAAAGTTCTAAATCTCTAAAAGAGTATTTAAGAATCAGAGAAAAATAAAATAGGTTTCTGAAACGGGTATTTAGATAACCTACATGAAAAGAAGGATGATAAGGTTTCTGAGACTTATGACTCAGAAAACCTAAGATCTTCTGGAAATAGAAGTCCAGAAAGACATGTTGGCATATAGTCCATAAGTATACAAAACTAGAACTCAAATACTATGGACATGTAAATATCCAGTGGTATTTTCTGAAACAAGGTATTCAAAAAACCATATAAGTCATGAAGTATGGGGGAACAAATAGTCCAACATAGTACATATTTCTGAAAGTCAAACATGTCTAGGGTTTTGTGTTTTTACCATTTATATGATAAGTAACATAAAACAAGAGTTGCTCTCTGAATGATCAGACCAAAGGTCTCTAGTCTCTCACACTAACAGTGACTTATGAATATATATTGCCAAAATTCATTAAGTGGACACGAGAACATTTGTTGATTGATATCATTGCAAAGATATTCAACCATAGCCCTTGGTGAATAAACGTTTGATCTCAACGGGTGAGATTAAACCTCGGCAAGTAATGCATGCTGCAAAAACAGTCATGGCCCACTTCGTATTTAATGCAAAATAGAAACGTATACCGCGCCGATGCAATGTACACAGATACACATACGAATTTCTATATGTATGTTGTATCTATGTAATTCTATCTTGCTATATATAAATGATTCAAGTAAGAGACAAACACTTTTACCAAATTCAAAATTTTCACTTACATCAAAACAACAAAAAAACTCTCTAAGTTTTCTGCAAATCCTCCTATAATCCTCTATTTTCTGTTTAGTTTTCTGAAAAGATAGACTAACTTCTCTCGAATTCAAGCACCTTTTCTAATCTTACCCAGTACTCTATATAAGAGATGGCACCCAGAAAGACCTCATCTAAGAACTCAGTCGTGACTACTTCTTTTGCTGAAAAGCAAGGAGAAAATGTTTCTTATGTGTTCAACAAACGCTTGCTGGGTGATTTCAACCCAGAGGACTGGACATCCATCCTCAAAATGAATTGGGGAGCACATATGGTTGAGAAATACCTGAATGTGGCTATCTCTTCCACACCAGACAGAAACTTGGTTGTGAAGATGTTATCCAAGGCTCACATGAAGAAGTTTCTATGTGTTGCTCTTACTGGATTGTTACCAGTTGATGTCTTGGAGTTTTACATTTCCCAAGTCTACACTATGATAGTGAACAATGTCGAGGAATCGTTCATTAAATTCCATGTTCAAGGTGTAGAAATACATCTTGATTGTGACTCTTTCTGCAAGATCTTCCGTCTCAAGAATCGTGGAACAACATTTGAGATAAACATGAGAGAAAAGACTCTGAATACAAGCGTCAGAGTGCTATATGATGAAGCAACTAATGACAAGATTGAGGACTACCCCTCCTTTCATTCTGGGAGACATCATAACAAGACACCTCTTTGAGCACTGGAATGTACTGGCCATCATCCTTTACAGATGCTTGGATGGAAACAAAGGAGGAATTGACCAGATTAGTCTGGAGAGATGGATGATAATGACCATTCTCCAGAAAGAGCTGAATGATAGAGATAATCTCTTAAATTGGAAAAAATATCTCTTCATGAAGTTTGTGAACAGGGTAAATGAGTTTGAACCCAAAATTGTCAAAGGCCGTGCTGACACCAAATCAAATATGCACTATGGTCTGAAAATTTGCTAAATTTTATAGAAATGTGGAATTGTGCTCAGAGAGCACATGGACATCCCAATGACCAACACCATGTACCGACACGATCATGAGGAAGCCTTGAAAAAGGTTGCCAAAGATGAGTTGATTGCTCAGGGAGAAGGGGTATCCGAAGAGATACCAGTTCAGGTCCAAATTGCAAAGAAACCATGGACCAATAAACCTAGGGCAAGGAAGAGGATACAACTTGTCATTGATGACATTCCTCAGCCAGAAAGGGTAACACAAGATGTTGAAGCCCAACAACCCCTTCCAGTCCAGAAGGACTCCAGCTCATAAAGGAGATCCTTGAGCTTAGGCAAGATGCCAGAGCTATATGTGAATGAGCTAAAAATCTATGCGTCTGTCGTAGACATTGATATGGACTCAGAGGATGATGTGCCACTTCAAATGGCACTCAAGAGATCACGAATAGAGACTCATGGTGGAGCCTCTAACTCAACTTCACTGACCAAGAAAGCTATGGTTGCAGAATATGCAATCCCAGAAAGGTCAGTTGAAGATACCAACAGGAAGATAAAAGCTTGGTGGTGGATGAAAGAATGATGGAAGATTCTGACATTGCATCCACATTCAAACTGCCAGCAGACTTGATTGCTGAAGAAATGGTGGAGCCTCTAACTCAAATTCACTGACCAAGAAAGCTACGGTTGCAGAATATGCAATCCCAGAGAGGTCAGTTGAAGATGTCGCACCCCAATAGGCAGATAAAAGCTTGGTGGTGGATGACAGAATGATGGAAGATTCTGACATTGCATCCACATTCAAACTGCCAGCAGACTTGAATGCTGAAGAAATTCCTGCACCTGAGTAGGTTCCTCAACCTTCTGAGAAAGATCAACCTGAGACGGGAACTTAAAATGATCAAGTAGAGGAAAGGTCCGAAGTACCAGAAACTTCAAGCCATGTTATGGAAGCCATAGTGACTGAAGATACACATGTAATAAGAGTAGTCTATATCTAACTTGTGAAACATTTGAATAATGTTAAACTTGTTACTCATAAACTTCTTTTATTACATGCTTTCATGGAGACATCACAACAGGGGGAAGAAATTGTGTCCACCCCTCTAAATGAAGAAGAGGTTCCTTCAACCTTTGCAACACAAGAACAAGAGCATGTGCAACAGATAGTCCATTGTCTCTAAAAAGAAACAATCTTATACTTATTCAAAAATCTTGTGTGTTTCTAACTTCATAATGTCTCTATACATACTTAAACTAAGAAAGCAGTTGAAGTGGTGGAAACACCACAAGTACAAGAGGTTCCAGAGGTTGAAAAACCTTCTGAAGAAATTGTTTCCGAGCCTTCCATTGTGGAGGTATGTAAAATAAGAATCATTTCCTCAGTGAATAACTTGTGAAAATCAATTTGATTAATCAAATGCTTTCCTTCTTCGAGTAGGTTCATTCTGAAGAAAAGGTAACTGAGGACATTGTTGCGACCTCCACAACACCTATGGAAAAAGACACAGCTGAAGGAACTGCTGGAGTTCATCCCATGTTTGGTCCTGCTATGTTCCACCAGTTCATGGAGTTTGCCAAGCAGAACTACCCTCAATACACTACTGGAGAAGGCACTGCTAACACTTCTCTTGTCCAGCCTCCACACACTGCAGCTAATGCTACTAAAGCTTCCATTGATGCCATTGCAGGTTCAGGTCCAGGTTCTCATTTTTGTTATAGTGCTATTTCTAATAGAAACAAATATTTATGGATCATTGACACTGGAGCTAATGATCATATGATCTGTGACTCTTCATTTTTATCTCTTCTCCTACTCCAGTTTATGTGCTCATTGATCTCCCTAATAATCACTTCACCACTGCTACTCTTATTGGTGATGTTCAACTTACTAGCACTATTACTCTCTATAATGTTTTGTTTGTACCTGATTTTACCTACAATCTCTTATCTATATCTCACTTGGCTAAACACTCTCATTATAAAGTGATTTTTGATGATGATGATTGCATTTTACTAGACAATAAAACTTTGAGGGTGACCACTGCTGTTAAACAACATGGAGGACTTTATCAACTAAAAATGAGAGATTTCATTTCTCCTGCTCATATCCCTTCTGCATCTTGTATTTTAGTTGATCCCATTTCATCTGTAAAATTATCTTACAATGTTTCTACTGTAAATCAATCTTTATTATGGCACAACAGGCTAGGCCATACATCACACAAATGTATTCAACAAATTCATGTATTGAATAATATATGTAATAAGATTGACCCTTGTGATACTTGTCATTTTGCTAAACAGAAGAAACTTCAATTTCTTACAAGTGTTACTTCAAGTCTCTCTATTTTTGAACTTATTCACTGTGATGTATGTGGCCCTTTTGCTATACCTTCTTATCAAGATCACAAAATTTTCCTTACCATAGTAGATGATTTTAGTAGATGCACATGAGTTTATCTTCTAAAACACAAGTCAGAAGTTCAAAAAATACATTGAACATTTTTACAACATGGTTTCGACAAGAAAATTAAATGCCTCCGTTGTGACAATGGCACTGAAAATTTTATGCACCAGTTCTATGATAATACATGCATTTTACACTAGACCTCCTGTGTTGAAACACCTCATCAAATGGTTTGGTGGAAATAAAACACCAATACATTCTTCAGGTGGCTGGGGCTTGATGTTTCAGTCTCAAAGACCTTTAGAGTTCAGGAGTGATTGCATGTGTAGTTGTGCATATCATCAACAGACTCCCCACTCATGTTCTGAACAACAAAACTCCCTTCTTCATGTTATGTAATATTGATTCTGATTATTCTCACCTTAGGAATTTTGGTTGTTTGGCCTATGCTAACTCTTTAGTTGCCCACATGAAGAAGTTTGATCAAAGAGCTTCTAAATGAGTTTTCATTGGTTATCCTCTTGGTGTAAAAGGTTACAAACTTTATGATTTATCTAGTAAGAAGGTTCTTGTTTCCAGATATTGTATCTGATTTTTTATGAACATATTTTTGCTTATCATGTTATTATGCATTCTTCTATCACTTACACTCCTTTGACATATCATACTTCTCACATGCATAGTTCTCCTGATTTTCATCAAATTTTTTTGGAACCTCCCTCATTTACTAATGATATTACACCACAAAATATTACTACTCCCATGCCTGCTACTTCTCTTGTGGTTGATAGAACTACTTTACATGATACTTCTCCTATACATGATCATTCTCCTCATATTCCCATTTACTCTCCTGTTCATACCTCTGATTCTACTACTAACGTTTGTTCTAAACCTATTGAGAACAATCATGATAATTATCTTGATCAACAAGTGTATGAAGAACATGTCATCATTTCTGATACTGGTCCTATCATTCAACCTTAGGTGCCACCAGCTACAAATATTCAACATGAAAATGACAGACCCCTGAGGCAAAGATCTATTCCATCTTACTTACAGGTTTATGAGGTTAATTTACCTCCTTCTATTGCTCAGGACACTCAATCTAAGCTAAATATTGTTCAGAAAGGTGTTTCATATCTCATTTCTGATTATTTAGCATTTGATAGTCTGTCTAGTAAATATGCAGTTTTCACAGAACAAATTTCTCAAATTACTGAGCCCAGCACTTATAAACAAGCAGTTGTTCATAAAGTTTGGTAAGATGCAATGGCACAGGAACTACAGGCTCTTGAAAAGAGTAAAACCTGGACAATAACTTCCTTACCTGCAGATAAGACTTGTATTGGATGTAAATGGATTTATAAGGTAAAATACAAGTCTGATGGTTCTGTAGAGAGGTACAAGGCTAGACTTGTAGCTAAAGTTACACTCAACAACCTGGACTGGATTATTTTGATACATTCAGTCATGTCACCAAAGTTACAACTGTTAGGCTATTACTTGCTATTGCTTCAGTCAGGTCTTGGCATATTCATCAACTTGAAGTCAATGACTTGGATGAGGATGTATACATGACACCACCACCTAGTTATTGTGAAGATGGTAGAGTGTGTAAACTCAACAAAAGTCTGTATGGCTTGAAATAGGCCAGTAGACAATGGTTCTTGAAATTAACTGATAGTTTAATTGCTTTTGGCTATATTCGATGTGTTTCTGATTCTTCTTTGTTCATTGAGAAAACTAATTCTACTTTCACTTCTGTAGCTTGTTATGTAGATGATGTTATGTTGACAGGTGATAATCTTGCAGAAATCCAAAATGTCAACACTTACCTTCACAAGACTTTCACTATCGAAGACTTGGGCACATTGAAGTATATGTTGGGCATTGAAGTTGCATGAACTGAGAAGGCCATCACATTGTGTCAAAGAAAGCACTGTCTAGACATATTAATTGATACCGGCTATATTGGTTACATGTATGCTCATACACCAATGAATTCTCTACAAGGATTCATGCAGAATAATACATTGCTGACATATCCATCCATTTCTACGGTTGATTGGGTGCCTGATGTATCTAACCATCACCAGACCAAACATATCCAACAGTCTTCAAATTTTATCCCAACAAGCCTACTTGAAGGTCACTTATCTGCATCACATAGATTGTTGAAATATCTAAAATACATGCCAGGCGAAGGCATTTTTCTGTCATCCACTTCAGACCTCACATTGAAAGGTTATGCTGATAGTGATTGGGCTAGATGCTAGGAAACAAGAAGCATAATAGGATACTGCATTTTCAAGGGAGTTTCTTTGATATCCTGAAAATCAAAGAAACAACCAACTGTAAGCAAATCTTCTCCAGAAGTAGAGTACAAAACCATTGCCTATACCACTTGTGAACTACAATGGTTCATCTATTTGTTGGATGATCTGCATATTCCTTTATCGACCTCCCCTGTACTATACACTGATTCTAAATAAACATATTGCTTGGCTCACAATCTTGTCTTTCATGACAAAACCAAGCATATTGATGTTGACTGTCATTTCATAAGAGAGAAGCTGTAGAACAAGACTCTTCAACTGATTACTATTCCTCTGGTCAAAATAGAGCAGACATCTTGACAAAGCCTCTGGGTTAGCATTCGTTCAACCAATTCAAGCTCAATTCAAGTTCAAGATGAACATTCATAACATCCATGTTCGTCTTTAGGTGGAGTCAAAAGGAGAAGGTATAGTTAGTTAGTTTGCTGACTCATTAGTTAGTTAGTAACTACTTGTTAGTTAATTAGTTATTAACTTTCCCTCTATTTAAACTCTTGAGTTGTACTTTGTACTTCATTCTTTCCATTCCCGAAACACTATAAGTTTGTAATTCTAAAGCATTGATTCAACTCTTCATGTTTGAATCAATGTTGGTTATATTGATCATCTAGTTTCTTGATAGTTGTTTAATAGGTTCTATAGATGCAAAATTATGGATCTATCCTTCTCCTTTTTTGTACTTTTTCGTCCAGTGGATTTTCATCCATTTGTCATTCTTTATGTAAATTTATCCATTACTAAGAAAGAAAGATACACAACACCCGATAAATGAACAATATAAACTTTACACATAACTTATCTCTAAAATTATACCTATTTTCATATTTTTATAATTTCCATATTACAACCTAAAACTAATGTCATTAGTAATGTATAATGAATAAGTTATTTTTAACATACAACATATTCACTTAGCTTATATATCATGCAAGATGGGACGACGCATAAAGCTATGTGCAAAATGTAACATTTTCAGGTGTGCATTTAGCAAATAATAAATTTCAAGTATACATGTATATGAATTTTTTTAAGGTTCAACAAGTACACTATTAACTTTTAAACTGAAATAAAATTTGGCATGATTGAGAATTATAACTTTAAAATAATCAATCACAACACAAATCTGAAATAGATTCATGTATTTGTAGGAATTTGAAATAGGTAAATTATAATATCAGAATAAATCTGATAATGCCATTATACATAAAGAAGAAAGATGAAGAAATTTTTTAAACATCTTTGATTTTTCAGATCATTCAAACGACAAACGTATTCTCGCCACTATAAACAATGCTCTTTGTATTGGAATAACGAAGAATTGCATATAGGTTTGCTATCTCCTCTATGTCTTTAGTTGGTCAAAATGACAAATGGGTATTTGATACTCGTGCTACATATCATATGGTCTGTACTGAATCTTATCTTAATGATAATATTAAGCTGGATCATATTGATATACAATTGCCTAGAGGTGACAGTATCAATGCAACTAAAAATGGTGATGTGAAGATTAGTGATTCTCTAACATTGCATAGTGTTCTTTATGTTCCTAGATTCACATTTAATCTTATTTCGGTTCATCACCTAGCTTATTATGAGAACTTAAGCTGTCATTTTTTAAAGTTCATTTGTGAATTGAAGGATATGACAACAAGAAAGGTGATTGGATTTGGTGATTTCAAAGAAGGCTTATATCATCCCAGAAGAGAAGTTTCTCAGGATTTATGTTCTAATTATACAGTCAATGTTGTTCATTCATCACAGTTAGATTCCTACAGATTGTGGCACATGAGATTATGCCATTGTACTTTAAATAAACTGGAAGGTGTACCAGGTTTTTCTTCTAAGATTTGTAATACAGAAGCAAATGATTGTGACATTTGTCATTTTTGTAAACAGAAAAGACTCAGTTTCAATGAAAATGTCAAAATTTATGCAAATTTATTTCATTTAATTCATGTAGATATATGGGGTCCTTTTAATACTCCTTCATACAACAACAAAAGATATTTTGTAACTATTGTTGATGATAAATCGAGGTGCACCTGGTTATATCTAATGAAAGCCAATTCTGAAGTGAAACAACAATTAACTCATTTTTATAATATAGTGATAACACAATTTGAATGCAAAATCAAGATCATAAGGTCTAACAATGGACCATTATTTAATCTTACTGACTTTTATACTTCTTTAGGGATTATTCATCAAACGTCATGTGTAGAGACACCTCAGCAAAATGGAAGAGTAGAAAGGAAACATCACCATCTTCTACAAGCTGCTAGAGCCTTGTTGTTTCAGTCTCATCTCCCTCTGCAATATTGGTCAGATTGTGTTCTTACTGCATGTTATTTGATTAATAGATTACCTAGTACTGTATTACATGGTAAAAGTCATTATGAGGTTTTATGTAACATGAAGCCTGATTACACAGTTTTAAAAGTATTTAGTTGCTTGTGTTATGCTTCTACATTACAGTCTCATAGAAGCAAGTTTGATACTAGGGATGTTAAATGTGTTTTTATGTGTTATCCAATAGGTTAAAAGGGTTGTAAACTTCTGAACTTGGATACTAATCAGGTGTTTGTTTCTAAAAATGTTCAATTTATTGAAAACAAATTTCCTTTCTCACCCGATTCTATTTCTACTCAATCTAAGAATATCTATACTTCTACTTCTTTAGATGATATTGTTATGTGTGATATGCCTCTTACCTAGTCAATTCTTGCAGTTAATACTAATGAGAATGATGAGTTACAGGTACAATCATCTTCGGAAGACCATATAAATGAAGGCATACAAGAGGAGTTAACATTGAGTAGTGATGATAATACACATACCAGTGACTCCACTAATGATTCTGATTTTTCAGGAACCATTTCTGATGTGACCAATGACATATTGAGGAGATCTTCAAGTGTAAATAGTGCTACTACTCATTTACAAATTTATGATTATCAATTGCCTTCCTCTATAGATCACAAACAAGCTAATATTGCAAAGAAAGGGAGGAATGTGAATATATATCCCATTACGATTATATCTCTACTAACATATTATCTGCTCCTCATTTGTGTTTTATAGCTTCTATAACATCCATAACTGAGCCTAAAACCTAAAAGCAGGCATCCCAACATCCTGAATGGGTGGAAGCTATGCATTCTGAACTTGTAGCATTGGAGAGAACTAAAACATCGGAGCATGTGGATTTACCACCAGACAAACATCTTATTGGTTGTAAGTGGGTTTATAACGTTAAATTTTCATGCCAAAGGGACTGTAGAGAGATATAAAGCTAGACTAGTAGCTAAAGGATATACTCAAGAGAATGGACTTGATTATTTTGATACCTTTTCACCTATAGTTAAGCTAACCACTGTCAGTTGTATACTTGCCATTGTTGCTGTGAAGAAATGGCATCTTCACCAATTAGATGTGAACACAACATTTCTCCATGGTGACTTATCAAAAGAA
>JAYMSP010006840.1:0-10952 GCA_036897095.1 Plantago elongata
GCTTGATCAGCCAGGATAAAAGGTTCATATTTACTACGGTACCTCTTCCTATGGTTAATCTCAACCATTTCGTACTCCTCGTGCACCCGGGTACCAGCTGGAGTGGGATCATACCAGTCGACATCGAACAAGACTGTTCTTTTAAAAGGCAATCCTGCATATTCAAGTCGAATAATTCTTTTGAACTTCCCGTTGAAGTCAAAGTTATCTTCTGATGAGATTTGATCAGCCCCCTTCACACACACCCCATAATTGCTTGTAGACATGGCCGTGTTTGAATCCATTGTGTGAAATCTAAGACCGTTAACTATGTACGATGGGAATGTGTGGGCCACTCTCAATGGACCCTCAGCCAGAGACTCTAAGTAAAGACAGTTGACATCATTCACATGATCCCGAACATAGTCCCTAAAACAATCTGGAAATTGCTCAGGCAACTTCTCATCTAACAAGTTTTCAATTTCATCATCTGCCATAATTGGATTATTTGCAAGACAACCTTTTTTTTAGTGAAGATTGGAATATAACTAAACATAATATCTGTTCAAATATTTAAGGGTATTTCATATGTATATTTTATTATAATAAAATCTAACTAAATTTTTTACACTAAATAATCATCGTTCTCTTTCTACCATACCGTACTTTCCAGTCAAACTAACAACCGTAAGAAAAAACATTTAAACCAATCAAATGACCATAAAAAATATCACATACATTACTTTGTTCTTACACAAATTAATTTATTCTTACAAATCATACCTAAAAACCCTAAAACCCGTATAAATTAATACTCTTATACTAAACACGATTTTATAATTGAACTTTAACTCAATCTATTCATCAACTAAATTATTTCTTGTAACTCGATATTTAACTCTATACAAACCAATCATTTCTTAAATAGTGTATATGACAAGTACTTGGGGTTACATAAAAATGGGGAGATACAAAATGAGTTGTTTAGCTGGTTGAGGGGTATCATTCGGAATAAGGCTCTTCGAAACAAAGTTATTTATAAAGTGGAAAATAGGTTATTACAAAATTATGCCACATAATTAACTGCCAATTTTCCTAAAAATTTACAAAAGTACCAAACAACATAATATGGAATGTGCTGATTTCCTGAACATTTTCTCAAGGTAATTGATATTCCTACAAAATTCCTCTTTTTCCTCAGAATCCATTAAAACCACGCAAAGCCTAATTGAGTCCGCAAATATGACATTTATTGAATTTATTATAATTTAGTTATCATATTCCACAAAATATTGTAAGAAACCGTCTCTAAATAATTTATCCTAAAACGAATTATTATTAAGAAAACCATGTATTTTATTATACGAAATGTAAAGCTCAGTCTCAATCCCAACTCAAGCCCAGAAACATACAGATAGTAAAATTTCAAAAGTTTATTTCAGAAGAGAAGACTTCACTCTTTTAAAATTGGATGCCAAACATCCACAATGCATTACTAATCATGAAGAATCAAAATTTCATTACACAAATACAAAAAGATGCTACTTGTAGAATTTCTGAGATAAGCACACAAAAAAGATGTTGAGTTATGCTGTTAACCAAGCCAAATTACATTAACTCATTCATCTTCCTTGTCAAGTAAATAACCTCATCTATCTCCGCAACTCGTTCTATGCTTTATTAACACGAATCTTCTGCCCTTCAAGTACCTGTAAAAGATCAACACCAAATCATTGGAATGTGGAATGTGGAATGTGGAATTTTTCATTGTAACACGATGCTGTTAGGATAGTCGAATAGCACAGTACTAGCAAGATTACCCCATTATTGAGAGATGATATGGCAGCTTCTACATCCTCTTCGGAAGAAAATGAAACAAAACCATATCCACTAGACTTCGAGGTCCCTGGAACTCGGGATACTTTTGCACTTAGAACTTTTCCCTTTGATGCAAAAAAGTCTTTAAGTATGTCTGTAGTTACAGTCTTTGCAAGATTGCCCACATAAACCTTGTGGGGACTGTCAACGAATTGGGAGTCATCTGACTGAAGAAGCGGAACATCCACAGAATCCAATGGTTTTTCTGTGACGTTTACTTTAATTTGGCGCCCTCCAACTTCCTGTCAACAATTGAAACCCAATGCTGTACTTATAACCATTACTTTCCGATTCATTATTTGTTCAAAATTAAGAAGAAAACAACATACGGTGCCATTTAGCTTTTCAGCAGCCACACTTGCATCTTCAAGAGTCTTCATTGTCACAAACCCAAATCTTCTGCTCCTTCCAGAGTACTTATCATACATTACCTAAAGATTAAGCATAATAGAGGTTGTGTCATTCACATATCAATGTAGTAATATCAAGCGAAGCATCTCGCAGGGCATAAAAGAATAAAAAAGGAAGTATAGCCTCGTCCCCCGTCATAAATTGTAAGAGGTTTGAATTGTCATTGAATTCACAAATTTGAAATGGAAAGCTCTTATGTCCTGACAGGTGATTAAAAGATTTGTCTAATTGTCCAAAAGTGATAACTCAATTGTCTAAAAAACAATCCTCGAGTAAAGTACTTGTAAGAAATAAGACATCAATTCGCTAATGTAGTCTAGATCAAAATTGACTCGATTGACTCCTGGTTTACATTCCTTAAGGATAGATTTCCTAAGCTAAGCCTCATATATATGGTTTAGGGAAGTTATCCCCAAACTTATCAATCTTCATCCCCATACATCACCCAAAAAACAAATTTCTATAGGCAGAAATTATGCAAAATACCTCTTTCGGTCCTTTGCATTGTGCACAGCGTTCACTTTCACTTTCATCGTCAATTTTGTTACTTTTCAATAGGGCCTGAATATGTTGACATAACTTGGTTCTTCCGCTTAAAGACAAGTGATTACATTGCCATTTTACTTCATTTAATTAATGATGTTATGACATATTTGTATGGTTATTTGTCAACCTTTCTTCATTATGCTCAGACCAGAAAATATAAATATACTGAAAAAATACAGAGAACATAGATACTCTGAACTACATAAAAAATTCACTGAACATGAACATTTGGTTCTCTAATTGATTTTCGCAATAATGAGGCTAAGCATTATAGTTTCAATTCCAAAACGTAATCGAACATCATAAGCACAAAGCGAACATAAAACACAACTTTGTAGCTCTGACACCGATAAGGGCGATAAATAACAACAGGATATGCTATAACACCACTGAACAACGTAAAATGGCATTGTAATCAGTTATATGTCTTTAGGACAAAGCAAAAAGAACACCAAGTTGCGTCCACGTATTCAGGGCTGAGCATCTCCACACAAAAATTGACGTTGTTTAACACCCTCATGGCCATATGTTGACCCCTTTTCTTGTTATAGTGTAATTCATTTGAATCAGTTCCCTTACAAGATAACTCGATTAGTCCAAATGCCAACTTAATGGTGAAGAGCACACGGGCATACTGACCACATATATCCTACACTATTGACATCACAATTCATTAATAGGTTCAGAATTTCGGTTACAGGATAACTCTATTCATTTAAATGCCAAAACTCATTGGTCTGAAATGAGACGAGGCTCATATCACCACTGCATGCTAATTGAAACGAGCTGTACTCAATCATCACTAGAAAAAACGAAAGAGAAAGCCTTCCAAGTTCCATCCTAGAACGAACAATTCAGGCGCATAGGGAAGGTATATGTACTAATTTCGTTACACACAGAATATAGATACAATACAAAGAACGTATTAGACCTTGTAAAATATACCCCATAGGGATATTAGTATTACTGGCTTTGAACGAAAAACAACCTCTAATCAGAAACAACTTCTGTCTACCCTAATCCATCGATCCTGGATAAATTGCTGGGTTAAGAAGATTATCTTTTACACAACAGAAAGCCTACACATTATTTTGTCTGCACGAATGAAAAACGGCATATCAATCTTTTCGAGAGACTCTTCTCCAATTATATACTAAAAACTAGAGCCACAAGAGAAATCAACTTGATAACGGCTTGCTAAGTAGATATTTGCATACACCCCATAAAATAAGCAAAGAATGAGCAAGATTCCAGAAATAAGGCAGCACTGAACACCACAATCTCATTCTCAACATCCCGTATGAAGAATGAGTAAGGCTATGTACTATTCGACTACAATTATCAGAACATAACTGAATTGCAGTATAAAATATAACCATCCTAAACGAGAGAGCAACTTATAAAGACGGACTTATGGATAGACATACAAAGCATAATAATAATTATTATATATACTTAGGAACATGAAACCGACTTTGTAAAAACACAAAATTAGGAGTAGAGGAAAACCTCGGCTTTCTCGACAGCAGCATGCTCCTCAACAATTTGCTTGAGCTCGTCATTGGTGACAGTTCTGGGAATGTTGCCAATGTACAATTTTCTGGCAGAGGGAGAAGAATTGTCGGTTGTAGTGACTGAAGTATCCTCGGCAACAGCGGAGCAGAGTCTTCTGGGGTTGGAGAGTTTAAGAGGGTTAAACTGTGGTGAGATGGGATGGAAATGGAGATTGCAGAGGTGGGTTTTTGTGGGATTTTGCAGGAAAGTTGGAGAAATTAGAGATGATGAAGATGATGAAGAAATAGCAAATGCAGCCATTTTTCAAGTGTTTGGTTTGGAAGAAAGGTTTTCAGATATGTTGGTTGATGAATGGGGATGTGGAAGGGATAGTGTTCCTTCTGCTGCTTTATCTTTTCATATGCTATAAAAAAATTTAAAGAAAATTACACCGGATCCTGCAATAAAGAGGGTTCGCCCACTTTAGTCCTTCATTTTTAAACGATAATACCAGTTGACACATTTTAAAAAAATAATTACATTTTAATTCCAAAATATTATCTAGGGGTTATCATTCATAGCATCTTGAGGTCAATCTGAAATCCGATCTGAATCGTGCGAGCCAGATTCAGATTGATCGGACTCGAATCTTTCGGATTAAATCCTATAAAGTAAAAGCATGAACAAATCAACGGTGTATCGATATTGAATTGGAATTGAAAATTGGACTGAGTATTTTGATTGTCTTGTTAAAGAGAGAGAGGGAACAGAACGATGAAGCAGTGAGTGGGAGCAGAGCAAATCGATGAGGCGGCAAGTGCCAGCATAGTAGATCGATGAGGGTGGAAATTGGACTGAGTAATTTGGTGGATAAGGAGCAGATCGAAAGAGCAATCGATTGAATCAGTTAAAGGGTTTCAGTTTATTTTTAGGTTTCTTTTATTTGCTAGAGTTCACTTATGTACTGAAAAAAGATGTAAAAGTTATTTTGCTTCGGCACCGTAAGGATAATATAAAAGAATTACAATAAGAAGTCAATAAAGAATCAGGGTTCAAGAACCAACGTTATTGAATTGTAATATATTTTTAATAGAATGATAATCTTTTTTTGCAGAAGAATGATATCACTCTATACAGTCGTATTGTTGGACCGAAAAGAATATTCCTTTAGCGAGTTTGTTCTTAACTAGAATTTTATAAAAAAAAAATACATGAATAACTTGTTAAATTTTATCTGTTTATTTGTACAATTTCGCTAACCAAGTTGTATGATAATTTTTTATCAGATATATAATTAATATATAGTAAGGGTATAACTAATTCATATATAATTTAAAATATTAATATATAGTAAAATATCAATTATAATAGAAGCGTAAGGGTATAATTAATTAATTCTTGATGCTTACCTAACAAAAACACCATATATTATCAATTAGACAAGAAGCAGAGGTGTTAATCAGGGAGACGATAAAACATATAAATTAACTACTAATTCACAAAAACTAAAATATATGCTTATCACTTAAAAATTCAAGTCATTATCAACGGTAAATAAGTATTTTATATTATAAATTTCATACAATGAAAAACATATACTCTGTACAATAAAGTATATAATTATATATTGAATATCATATCATATTACATTAGGAGAGTATAATCATTGAATGCAGCTTCTACTACTAGTAATACTCAAAATCATCACTTATAATAAGAGAAAGAGTAAGTATAGGAAAAATCGTATAAATCGACCAGAGAGTAATTTATAATAAGAGAAAGAGTAATTTATACAAAAGTCAGTAATCGATGTTATATTGATTCATGTTGTTTTTTTTTTTTCGGTTTGCATCTCATTCGGAAGTGAAAATCGACCTCTTATTTTTCGATTTTCAATTATTTTGCGATCTGATTTTTCATATATGAGACTAGATCTAAAATTCGTACATTTTAAAATTTGAATTATTTCGTGCAGATGGTATATTGTGTTTCGTTATGGTTTTAAAAAGCATAGATATATTTTTAAGAATTGTTGTTATTGTTTTAAGACTCGCCGTTGTACAGATTCATTTCGTAATTTTTCTCGTTAAAATCAATTAGAAGTGATATTTTACTTTTTAATTTTAATTTTTTAATTATTTTATGACCTGTTGTTTTCGTATATAAAATTCATACAAAAAAATTGAATCATTTAGAAATCATGTTATTTGGTGTTTTGTTAAGGATTTAATTGGCATTCTTATTGTTTTAATAGATGGTGTTATGATTTCAAGCATCGTTGTAATGTTTTTAGTTTGTATTAAATATTTTTATTTATTATTATTTTAGCGAATCCATTATATTTTTAAAATATGTAATTCTAGTTTTAAGAAGCAATATTAGTATTTTAGCCCATGATAAAATATTTAAAACTTTATTTTTTGTTTATACTTTGTTATAGTTTTATGAGGCAATGTTATTAATTTTAGCACTAATGTTACTGTTTTTAGCTTGTATTGAATGTTCCTTCTGTATTATTGATTTAAAAGTCATTGTTATATATTTAAGATGCTTTGTTATGGTTTAAAAGTTCAATATTATTATTTTTAGCTTGTGTTGCATGTTCTCGAATTGTTGTAGTAGTCATTATTATTGTTTTAAGAGAAATCATTATAATTTTAACTATTAAAGTTATTGTTTTTAGGTTATGTTTCAGTTGTTACAGTTTTAAGAGGCATTGTTATAGCTGTAAAACATATTGTTATTGTTTTAAGCATCAATGTTACTGTTTTTTCTAGCTTTTGTTTCGTGTTTCTACTTTATTATTATTTTAAGCATGAATGTGATAGTTTTAATAAGAGTCATTACATATTTAACCCAATTAGTTAGTGAATGTTTTAAACATGTACCAATGATAACATCGAGTTTGATGATAAGTCTCTTAATGGTGTCACATGAATATTGAAGAAAAATAATGTAGGAAATCAAAGCTCACCAATTCGATTTGTATTTGCATAAAAATAAATCAAATGAATGTTTATTATAATCTTTTTCATATGAGAATAGATTTATACATTTCAATATATGAATGTTTCAATAGTGTAAAAATTAAATTGCAAGTAACTTATTTAACCTTGTTTATTGGTGTGTTAATGGCATACATAAATTTTTAAAACCGTCTAACAATATTAGAGTGTAATTTAAAATTATAACAAGCCATATTGAAACAATCATGTAACTCCTTACAATAATTACACCTAAATTACAAAAGTAGTATAAAACTCTAAATGAAATATATAATACAGACGCATTAAAATAATCACATCATTTCTTAAGAAATCAACCGGAGATACTAAAACTATAATTGTAACTTTTAATACTAACAATTTATAATTATAATACAATCTATTAAAATTATAATAAAAATGTGAGCTCTGGTAGTGTTTTAAATAACTTTGTCGTCAGACCATTAAAATTAATAAATTAAAAAAATATCAAAAGCCATGATTTTTTTAGTTTTTAAGACAATCCTACATTTACTAATACTTGGGAAAATAGAAAACCCGAAGAAAGATGAAGCTTGCTTTGTGTAAAACAGAGCACAAAACAAAAAGGTATCTTTAGATCTCATTATCATCACTTTTGTGTTTGTACTTGTACTCTATAATCCCATTTCCTTTATTCCAAGCAACGGGGATTTTTAAGTGTTACAAATACAATAATAATCAAGGTTTCTATTCTTTTCTCCCTATTAGAGTTTTCTAGATTTAGAAAAATTAAACGTGAGTTTCTACCAAAACTGAATCTTAATTTGTTTTCGCTGCTGGCATGGTATGTAAACTCTCAATTACCAAAATTTTAGCAATGAATTTATTGTCATTTTTCTAGCCCTATTTATTATACCGCTGGTTGACAATCTTCCCATTCAAATCGAACATTTTATAAAAAAAATTAATTTTAATTAAAAAAGGTCACTTATATTCTATAATAATTAGTTCCTTAGTATCTATATTAAAGCCTCTGGACTCTTGATATTTCCATTTGAATACTTTTTGCATTTAGATTACATATAGTCTTATACTAGTATCATTTACACATGGTACATGCGTACTTGTTATAATTTATACACCGGACGAAGTAAAAATAGCAAGGAAAATCATGAACTCCTTGTATAGATTTGATTTTCTTTCATTTAGTAAAACATTTCGTTAGAGCGATAATAGAAAGTTATTTTCTAAATTTAGTATGTTAATATATACAAATTCCATGCAGTTGGGGAGACATTCAGTTGAGATTTTAGAGGAAGAATTGGTAACTAACTATTTTTGGACTGATTAGGCATCTGATTAGCATTAGCACAGATGGATCAATATAGATAAATAGATAGAATTGAAGAATATTTGGTTTTATTTACGTGTGTTTGTGTATTTTAGGACTGATAACTGTATTCTTTGTTCTTCCTTTAATTTTCCCTTGAATCAGCAAGTAGCAACCCATTTCTTTAATAGTGAGTTTTGGGTGGGGGGATTGGTTGTGGTTCTTTTTTTACAGAATTTGATGGTTTAACTGTGAAAACATTCATTTTTACGGGACAAATTACAAAAGATACCCCTTAAATATTTGTGTATTTCACTTTCGTCTCTCCATCTTAAACAATTACATTTTGGCCCCTATTATTGACCATCCTCCAACATCAACATTTCCTATGTCCTATGTGGAATTTTTGAACGGTTTAGTTAGAGAAAAGAAAAAAGAAATTTGAAAATTAAAGAAAAGTAAAATTGTAGAAAGGTTTTCCACCTCCTCCTATCCACCACCAGACTCCACCTCCGAAACCCCCAATTTCCACCACTTCCACCAATCGCCGCTGTGAGCAACCGCCGCCGCCGCAGTATGGCGAACTCTACCTTCTCTGAGACTGCTTCTCAGACTTCTTCTGTGTGGAATTGGGACAATTTCTACCCTCCTCCTTCTCCTCCTGACTCCGAGTACTTCCAGAACCTCAACGGGAACAATCGGAATCACTCCGACTCCGATGCAGCTTCGAGCTTCACATCGTATTCGAACAATCGAGGTCAATCGGATAATCGGAGCCATTTGGGGAAAACGAAAGGCGCACACCAGGTGTTCGACGAATTGTCGATGGATCAGCAGAGAAATCATTTTGGGAAAACGAGAAGTGAGCACCAACAGTTCGACGAAATGTCATCGTATTCTCGTCGGTCTGATATGAGCTATAATAAGCAGGGGTAGAAGAAGTCGAAAAAGTGGGAGAGTGAGATGGTGGTCATCTGTTGTGTGAAGAGGAAAACATAGAGAGATGGAAATGGAGGTGTAAAACCTTGCTTTCTTTCTCACGGACTGATTCCGTACCGGAGAAGCGGTAAAGCTCGAATCGGAAAGTATGTGCGGCAGTTTCACCGGAAATGTACTTTTCCTTCATTGTGGCGGCGACGGTTGTTGCTCACGTTCCACTTCATGGAAGGAAGAAAGAAAAAGAAAGAAAGAAAAATGAAAAAGAAAAGGCATTTTCCCCCAAAAAGAAAAGCAAAAACGAAAAGAGACGATGTCAATTTCGTTATTAACTCGAACTTTCCCCTCCACATCAGCTCTCTCCTCTCCTCTCCCCTCCCATTGATTTTTGGACCTATTTGTAATTTTTGAAATTGTTTAGTACAAAATTTCCTCCTCTTTGTAATTGTTTGAGATGGAGGGATGAAAATGAAAAGGGTCGATATTTAAGGGTATCATCTGTAATTTTCCCTTTTTGCGATGATTGATTTCTGAAACGCAAATGCAAATATGGTTTTTGCAGCCCGTCGACTGAGGGTTCGAATTTCTTCAAATCCAAATCAAGTAGACTCCTCGATACGAGTATAAACTGTTAGCAACTCCTTAGCACGGGCATAAACTGTCGTAAATTCAAATTCAAAGTCCAAATCAAGTACGCTCCTGATCCGCACGAGCATAAACTGTGTACGGTAACCAACGTGGCTAAACCGTTAACTTGACTCACCTTGAACTACGTTTTGACTTAATCCTCTGTTATGGAGGTACTTAGGCAACTTAGAAATTTCTAAGTGCAGTCAAAATTTATAAAGCAAAATTTATAAAGCAGTGTTGTCCAAAAGAAACGGAAGAATGAACTGCGTGTGGAACCTTCATTGACTCATCATGGTGTGCGAAACTCCATGTTGATCTGCATGCCCAAACTACGCTTCAAGTTCAAGGAAGTTGATCGGTATGCCCAAGTTAAACTTCAATCTTCAAGTTGATTTGCATGTCCATGCTATACTTCAAGTTCAAGAAAGATGATCGGTTCATCAAGTCGTGCATCGCCACTTGCACATTTCAAACGCATCTCAACGGACACTATTCATGTACAAGTCGTTCAAATTGGACTGCGTACAATGAAATTGGGCTAGAAGTATGGATTAAGGTTACACATGAAGAATTGAGATAAAAATGATGAGTTGGGACATGGGCTCCTACATTCAAGGGGAATAAATCAATAATGTTTTACCAATGCATTTTATAGATGTGGTGTGCAAGAAAGAACAACTTACAGTGAAATCAGAACATTTTGACGAGGTCCTTTTGATTTTGATATGATCAACATCACAATCCTCTGTTACAATTTGCTCATACCTCCATTCCTTGTCTGT
>JAYMSP010006841.1:0-10952 GCA_036897095.1 Plantago elongata
CGGCCATCTTTGAAACATAAAAATTACATTCAGAGACCTAAACAATCCAATACAAGTTTAACTAGACTAACATACTAAGTGATTTCCTCTTTACAATGTTCAAGTGAACCAAGAGTACTAGTCACCTTTCGGTACTAAAGATAAGTTACATGGTGATTGATCAAAAACAATAAAAGATATTCCTAACAAAACCCAAAAATAAATTCATACGAGCTCCGGCCCAAAGCGGACAATATCGTACCGAGTGGTGGGCTAGCTATGAGTAACCTAGCCGGCCCAACGGGCAGTGACTCGGCCCATTAGTGGTCGGGTCGTTACAAATGGTATCAGAGAGGGACTGTCCGGAATTGAAAGAACTAAGTGCCATGTGGGACAAAGTGCTACACTGTATGGACGGTGGGAGCCACCTTTAGAGTCCTGCACGGATGGTTGGTCCCGGGACAACCCCTAAGAAAGCTCGACGAGGACGTCGAGAGTGTAAGGGGGGAAGATTGTCATACCCAACATTTGACATCACTAGTGAGTGAAAGGGATGATGGGTATATATGTAGACCACCACTCTCCTATGGTATGAGGCCTTTTGGAGAAACCCAAAAATAAATTCTTGCAGGCTCCGGCCCAAAGCGGACAATATCGTACCGAGTGGTGGGCCAGCCATGAGTAACCTTGCCTTCCCAACGGGCCAGGTCTCGGCCCATTAGTGGTCGGGTTGTTACAAATGGTATCAGAGCGGGACTGTCCGGAATTGCGGGAATTAAGTGCCATGCTAGACAAGGTGCTACACTGTATGGACGGTGGGAACCACCTCTTGAACCCGTAGGGGCCACCTCTAGAGTCCTGCACGGATGGTTGGTCCCGGGACAACCTCTAAAAAAGTTCGACGAGGACCTGGAGAGTGTATGGGGGGGGAAATTGTCATACCCAACATTCCACATCGCTGGAGTGAAAGGGATGATAGGTATATATGTAGACCACCACTCTCCTATGGTATGAAGCCTTTTGGGGAAACCCAAAAACAATTTGTGCGGGCTCCGGCCCAAAGCGGACAATATCATACCGAGTGGTGGGACATCCATGTATAACCTTGCCGTTCAACAGGCCGGGTCTTAGTCCATTAGTTGCCGGGGCATTACAATGGGGTGGGGGTTAGAGTCTTTAGATCCGGCTTGCCTAGGATTAAGCCGGTTATGAGACTTTACTCGAGAGTGATTATTAATCGACTTTGTAAAAGTGAAGGTCTAAAGCATATTGCAAAATGAGAAGATCAAGTGAGCTTGTTGATTTACCTTGGGAAGTGTGCACTATTTATAGAGATTATTCCCAATTTAGGGGCAGACCTCTTGGATTTTGTCAAGTGTAGGGCTAAGATTAAGCCAACAAGGCTTAATTAAGCCCATGAACCATAGTATAGTCATAAACCATCTCCCATTTGGGCCTCAAGGTTAGATTAGTCATTTTGTAGGACTTTTGAGGACATTCTCATCTTCCCGCCTGGAGTTGCATCCGAAGGGAATGTTCTGGATAGTCCCATCCGGAACTGGTTAAACCCTCTCCTACTGACATGCTATAATCCGCTTTACTTGGTTCTCTTTAGGTCTGTATATAGACTCATATGTGTTGGTTGTCTGGACCTGCTTCCTTTCGGATATAGCAATTTGGTCCGGATATCCTTATCATGGTGTTTTTATACATTCTGGTCTGGTTTGACCTTGGATGGCTTTTGGCTCGGGATCTCATGCTCGTATCCTTGAGACCTTGACCATGTTATACCGTGAAGTCTTAGGATCCAATCGTGAGACATCCAAATAACAGAATGGACATATTCCCGTATCAACATATGTCCTCCTAGTTTCCAAGTATCTTAGTAGAAGATAGTTGGGAACTATAGAAGAAGAAGTCATTGGTTCAATCTGTTCCATGAGAAAAACGAAATCCGGGTATATGGTTCTTTAAGTTCTTTTGAGAGTATCTCTCCTCCCCCCCTTTTTCTTATAGTCCGAAGTGGATGACTTCGGACTGTAATTCTGTGAAAAGGACTATTTTAATTCTGAGAGACCCTCTCGAACATCTGAATTGATGAATATCCGAAAGGATATTTTCGTCACCTAGATGTTGAGACATTCATAGTGATGGAATAGTAGAGCCATGTCTGGTACGAAGATTGGGCTAAACAATTGTGTGTTTACATCTCCTTAATTGTATTGTGACCGTTGGACCAAACAAATCAATGGTTGATTCGAACAGGTGAATAGCGTTAAATGCTCGTGCTGCCCAAATTGTCCTCCTATGAATAGGGCACGGTCACTTTCACTTTTCACCAGTGCGCCAAGAAAGAAAGTAACCCATCCGAACCTAAGAGATTAATTGAGGTAAATCACGTTCTCGGATTGCGTCTTCAGATATTCTACTATCTGGAACAAAAGATGTGTTCGGAGCTAAAACGTTTTGTGTTGATTTTTATGCAGAATGTCAAAAAACATCTCCGGATCATCACGTTGGGCACACTACCAGAACGAGTATGATGCTCCTGTCCCTGTTCCAATGCCGGCTGCAGTACCAGCTCCGGATCCAAGGCAGTCTCCCATATTCCCAGGGTACCAATGATGGCATGATTTAATCAACTACGAATGCGGGGTCTGGCACTCGACCCTCTATCTGGGTGAGGGTACTTTAGCAAACCCGATAAACGTGGACCCGACTGGAATAATTCTCCCGTGTCCCGTGATTGCCATGCGAGAGTTGGAGGAAGTTGCTCGGCTGGCCAACATTGAGCGAGCCCGGAGACTGAAGAAAAATGAGAGGGAGGCTCGGAGGAGAGCGCGTGCTCGGAAGGAGGCAGAAGAGGATCCGGCAAACAGTGTGAAAATCCAAGAGTCGAGCACTGAAGCTCCGATAAGTTTAAGGTGGGGTATGCCCGTTAGAAATGTAAAAGTTTTTACATCTTTTGTGACTTCGGACAAATTTCATTCGGCTTCTGTAATTATTATCTTTATGCTGTTTATGCTAATCTCGGATAGTTATGCTGGATATATGTGTTGATCTAACATATATCAAATTTTGTACTTTTGGATGATAATCAATGGTTTTCATTCGGACATATACCTTGTGTTGCTATGGATTCTTCCCTTGAGAATGGTCTGACCGTCCGAAAGGCAAACACCGTAATTATGTCCTTACACCCGTAACGGGTAATAAGGGGAAAAATCCATAAATGGTACCTTAAGTTGTACCATTTCACGTTTGGTACCTTTGTTTGACGCAGTACAATTTTTATACCTTTCGTTAACTTCCCGTCTAATTTTACGACTCCGTTAGTCGGAGTTCACAGCTCCGTCAATTTTGACCGAATTAAGGAAAATTATAACGAATTTGGTCCAAAATTCCGTCACTAAAATTTTAACCGAATTTTTTTATTTTTCTTTTAAAGTGTATTTTAATTTCTAATGTTTTAAATAATATTGGAAAAGACAAATTCACCTTTAAAAGACCATCTCTGTCAATTAGAATGCCCAAAATTAAATTTAAACAATAGTATGTAAGTTCAATTGAATGTTGATAAACTTAATTCACTTCCTACAGCTTTAACAATGATCTATTTTTCATTGTAACACATTTACATATCGCTTTATTTACGTTATTACAACTCTTAAAATCACTTAAAAGTCCAAATATATCACTTCTTTTAAGTGTTTATTTGTTTTATATATATTACTTGTACCATTAGACACCCATTAAATAAGTTATATACATTTACGTTCAACTAGTCAATAATTTAAATTCTACTACATATTAACTTAAACTTAAAACAATAAGATATTTGATTGACTTGAATTATACAACAAAAATTAAAGTATTGTAATTAAAGATGAAATATTATTAAATATTCATTTCAATTTGTCTGAATTTGATTTTGGGCATTCTAATTGACAGAGATGATCTTTAAAAGGTTATGTCTTTTAAAATATTATTTCAAACACTCTAAATTAAAATACACCCTAAAAGAAAAATAAAAAATTCGGTCAAAATTTTAGTGACGAAATTTTGGACCAATTCATTGTAATTCGCCTTAATTCGGTCAAAATTGACGGAGCCGTCAATTCCTACAAACGGAGTGGTAAAATTTGACAGGTTGTTAACGAAAGGTATAAAAATTGTACTGCGTCAAATAAAGGTACCAAAACGTGAAATGGTACAACTTAGAGTACCATTCCTGGATTTTTCCCGGCTAATAAGCAAGAAAAATGTCTTGGAGTAAATTATACTCGGTATACATCGGATTCAGTCCCATTTGAGACCCGAGTTGTCTATCCCAAGACAAATAGGTGACCATTATTCAAAGTGAATAAGTTTAATGAAGGATAAACAAATTCACCAAGTCTCGATCGATAAGCTTGGTATATCCAAGGTAACTTATATCCGAAGGTACATTGCATGCGAGGGATACCAAACGTCGTTAAATATGTCCGTCGTTTCAATTTCCTCAATAATCGCAATCGTTGGATTAAAAGTAGTAGGTGGTCAGATCGTGGGTACGATCTTAGAGATGGTTGACTTTCCCAAATTAACCTCCTCTATATATAGGGTCACCGTCATTGTCATTTTCATCATTATTCTAGAGAGTGGATTTGTGCAAACTTGAGTATCCGAAGCAAAGTGCCTGATATATCCGATGTGACAGCTGCCTTCGATCCAATACCGTACTAACACAAGTAAGTACCCGAACCTCTTTGTCGTACACTTCTAAACTGCATGTTTTACACTTTGTTCTTTTTATTGTATGTGTTCTGCTCTTGTTTCTAAGTTTCGTTGAATCTGTAACACCCGAGATTTTCATTATATCTATTTTAATATTAATTCTACTTCGTTCCTGACGTCTTCGTACCCATTCTGTAGATTTCCCTTTTGAAGTTCAATATCACATTATTAATTTCTTTTCACTCGTAATCTTGTCGTTTTACTTTAACCTTTCTAATCCTAAATAAATATATTTTCTTTCCTCAATCGTTTTTAAAAATTCTTATTGTAACGCCTGTCCGGGTGGTACCGGATCGGGTGCCACCTCTCTGGGGTCCCAACCGCCCGAAGCGCGGTGATCGATTAGTGCCGGATAAGAGGAAACCATAACCAGAATATAACACAAACTTATTTATTGATTATAATAATGTTGGTAACTGTACAAAGGTAGGGCATTTTCCGATACAGTAATTTCTAAACAAACAAAACACGACAGCGGAAAAGGTCTGGTCTGGTCACTACACGCCTGGTCATTCTACCCGATCGTCTACCCTGTTCTCGCAATCATTACCTGGGGAATGGAAAGAACATACATGACAGAGAGAGTAAGTCACAAGACTTAGTGAGTAATATTTTAAGACAGACGAGAAAACAGACACGGATACTAAGTCAAAACAGAGTTCACTTCTGACAGGAAAACACGAAACACTTATCACGCAAAACAGATCCCCGATCCTGGATTTTCAGTAATTTTCACAAAACAATAACAACCAACACACCACAGAATGACCCTGAAGGGTAACTTGACTACCTTATTACTCCATCGAGGAGCGACCTCGCAGTCAGTCAGACGACATGCTTAAGTCCATGTCAGCCCAGTACACGGAACGATATCGACCACCTGAACGAATGATGTCGTTGGGGCGTCCGGGGATCTGTGGGTACATGAGATATAGCCAGACCGTCGGTCCGTTCCGCCCGGCCCCAACTATACCAGCTGTCCCTGGGCCCAATCGAAACAGGATGCCACGGAGGCTTATAACAAGATGCCACGAAGGCATATAATAGTGTGCTGCAGAGGGCTTATCAATCAGATTACCAGGATCGTATCAAACAGGCAAAACAGTACACGTACACGGGACCTTATGGTCACTTATTCAGAGATTCCAACAAGCGCCGAGCTGGCGATTACAAGACTAAACACAATTACTAGAGGGTAGAACACGAGAACAAGCACTGGTGCCGAGTGGCAGAGGACACTGACAATTAATATCGCCAAAAGGCGGACAGTACAATCAAGAGAGACGAACAACCGGTACCAGAGATAAACAAGGGTGCCTAGTGGCGGCCAACGCATTAAACAGAATGTCGGTTTGCGGGTAACAAGGTCAAACTCAAGAGCCGGATGGCGGTCAACAAGGGTAAACACAAGTGCCGGGTGGCGAGTGGTCAAAGTCAAATACAAGTGTCGGATGGCGGTCAACAGAGTCAAACACGGATGCCGGATGGCGGGATACAACAATAGACAAGGATGCCAAAGTGGCGGGTAACAAGTCAAGGTCAAACAGAAGATGCCGATTGGCGGTCAATAAATTCACACAATTTCCTGAGGACAGATACAGAGGATAGACACAAGTACCGAAACACAAATAATGACACTGAACATACACAGGTACAGAAAGACAGACAGTAACACTAAACAGACACAGGTACAGAGAGACATGTAGTAAAACTGAACAGACACAGGACATCACATTCAGTTATCAAATCACAATCATATCTGGGGTCAGAGTCTATCAGAGAGTCAGCGGAATATCGGTACGATCAGACATTCTACAAGTCCTAAAGTTGGTCAAATGTTACGACTCGGTGTAACTGAACAGAAAGGCTTGACAATAACACTATGGAGGCATTTTATATTCCCCAGGGCCTGATGCCGAATAATGCTCACTTGGAATGAAAGGCAAGTGAGGGTCCTCACCTTGGTTAGGCTGGTACAATACGCAGCTTCGAACTCTTGATACAGAGACAATACTACTTAACGTTTTACGCAAAAACAATTATAATTACCGTAATATTTCCCCCCAATAAATCAGAACAAGCAGTAGCAGTCAGGATTATAATTCATTAATCTCTAGGTAACTCCATTATTTCCAGATACATTTCTTCGTATAAAACCCTGGAAAGACTGCAATCGTACATAATTTTCTAAACTAACAGTAGTTCCTTATAACTAATACAAAAATCAGATTCAGACTACAACACTTTTAGAGCATTTACACAGTACATCACTCGTACTTAAACACTTAAACAAGTTTCTCCGTATTTTCTAAACATAGCACTACTTCCTAGCATCTTGATTACTACTCGACATCTTCCTTCTCCATCCGCTTAAGCTCCTCTAATACAATTCTTCGCAGCTAGTTCCGCATTCCAACAAATACACATCATCTTCAACATACTTCAATCGCATAGCACCTATGCGCACAATGAATCATCAAGATGCTGATAAACAGGCAGGCATATGACAGTATATATACAGCTTAACCATACGCGGTACGCATTCCTAATGCACTGATAACAGAAATACGGGCATCATACCCGCAACACATTACTTAGCACATGCACAAAGACAATAACACATACATATATTTTTTCAAAACACTGTATTGGTAAAAAGGTAGTGCATGACAGGCATGCAAAACTTTCCAGTAACAGCGTATGATCAATTAAGAAAATAAACCCAAATGGCAATAGTAGAGCACAAATTGTGATTTACTTCAATAAATGCCACACCAATTAGGTTAAGTACTATCGAGTAACAAATGACTCCTATCGACCACAGTTCACATAAGAAGCAGGTAGTACTCCCATCCATACCAAAACATGCAGGGTCACATTCCATTTTGGTTTGTCCTATTATTCAGGCTACTTCCCCCTCGTACAATCATTCATTAGGTACTGTCTTACCGAGTCCCTAAGTTAAAATCATTTTTCAATTGGGATACAGATCTTCATGCTCATTAACAAGTAAACAAGACAACTCATCGGAAATAAAATAGGTTTGAGCTCCTTTATAATCATTCCTAGAGCAGAGTGCAGATTGAAGCTAGCTGAAAATTTTCTTTCTTGACTGTATATAGATATATCTGGTCAAGATCCTCAACAAAACAGAACTTGCAGACCATCTGCCTGTGTACTTAGGCACTAATACATATAAGAGATATCAGCACTTTAAGTACACATAGAAAAGTAGACTCAGGAACAGTGACCAAGCAGCACATTGACAATACATACAGACACATAGTGTTCCATCATTACCAGAAAAATATCAATCAACCCCAAGAAAATTAGTTAATTAATTATTTCATTATTATGATTCAACATCTAAAGCGATCCTTGTATCCGAATTTAAGTATTTCATGATCCAACTTCACAAGTCCACTGATATTTAATATAGAACTTCTAACACAGGAAACACTGAGACAGTAAGGTAACAGTAAGGTAAACCAGCTAGAATAGAAACAACAAGTAAGTGCACCTAGATCACATAAATCAACAAGTACGAAGAGAAACTGGAACTTAAAAAAAGCTAATCAATTAGCAGCAATTTCACACAGGTACAGTTTCATTAGGCACTATTCTCCTAACAGTGTTGGCAGAATCAAGAAAATTTATATTGGTTAGAAAACCGATCTCGTTTGATATCCTAGCAGCCTCAATCTAACTAAAGAAATACAATTACAACCATTACTACAAAACTCAAACTCCACAAGTATACACAGCAGTAATTACCATCTTCAACATATTTCAAGCAAGGTATCATGCCTCAATCACTCGTGTCAATGTCACCATAAACTCAACAATCAAGATACAGGAGCCACCAAACCGCAACAGAAAATGATCAAACATACAGTTTGCGAAAACGAGGGAATTCAACACAGCATATACAAAAACTCAGTAGCTCATAACTCACTGCCAATTTAACTGAAACAGCAATCAAACACCAAACAAGTAGCAATTAGTTAATACAGTTTCCCATCCCAAAAATTCGATCAAATTCAAAAGAGGAGGGACACTAACCGGAGAAATCGATCGAAAGTGAATGAGACAAGGCGAGCAGGGTAAACCGACGGCAAGGGTTGCTTGGCACGGGAGGACTGACGGTGTGGCTGTCGAGTGGGTGTGCAGTGAAAAAATTAAATTACGCTATTTCCAAAATTCGATTATAATCGAAAGGGAAAAGCTACTAACCGGTATCCGATCACGCGAGGCGACACTTGCCCGGAAAGTGGTGCGGTGAGGAGGAGAACAGGGGACGGGCGAGAGGAAGAGGAACGGGAAAGCAAGGCGAGTGGTGTGGCGGAAGAGAGCGAGGGAAGGCGGCTATATATAGCCGGAGGTCGGCCGGCCTTCTCTCCCCTCCGGTCGACGTGTGTCACGCCCCTTTTCCCATTTTCCGACACGCGTTTGGCTGAGTCACCGAGGCGGCGGGTCCTTCACCGCTAAGAGTGCGGCGTGGTTGGTTGGAATTTGCGGCGCGGTCGGTTGGTTTAGCTTCGTGGAGACGTCATGAATCAACAATGGCGGCCGAGTGTTTTTTGACGGAAGGGAGAAGAGAGTTGGAGAAGAAGAAAGGAAATGGCGGAATTGACGGGCTGTGGCAATTGGAACGGGAGGAGAAAATTGATTTGGGGAAGGAGATAGAGTCCGAAAAGACTAATATGCCCCTTACTTAAAAGAAAAAGAGAAGAAGCAGCCAAGGGTAACTCGGTACTTTGAATTTATATACAACTGGCTACTTCTGGCTTCCAAACGACTCGTGAATAAATTCCGAAAAAAATAGGAAGTCGATTCCCGGGCACTATTTACGATGAACTAAAGCCGTATAAAATTTGAAATAAATATTTTTATTTTATCATTTTTATTATTATTTTATTAATTCAATATCAAATATCCACTTAACGCCTATTTGGGATCAACCAGCAAATACTACCTGACCGCTAATTTTCTAACTCAATCCGTCTCAAAATAAAATAATATAAGTAATAACACGTATGTGATCGGACCTTAACCGGTTTTGATTAACCGGGTCGTCACACTTATCCTACTCCTTTTCTTTCTAGTCCCGCATTTTATATCAATTTTGTTTATTCGTTATTGTTATTATTATCTTTATCATTATCATTATTAATATTATTATGGATCGACCGACCTTTCATTTATTTTCTTTATTGAATTTACAATTCATTCACCATTAACTCATCCATCCTAATCTATCTCATTTTTTCGTTCTTTCTATATTGTCGAGATAATCAGCTGTCTCCTTATTTTTTGAAACACTTCATCTTCTTCTCCTTATTCGTTCCTCTTCTTGCTACAATTGACTACACCGTCCATCTACCACGAATCCACCAACATCCACCTCCCGTTATCGATCACCACTACTATCACCTCAAATTCACGACTCCCTCTCCTCCACCCTCACTGTCGATGCACCACAACCGCTCATCACTCCACCATTCCGATCGAACTCGATCGACCTATATCAACCAGGCCTGCCTAAGGCCCATCGCGGTAAGCCCAACCGCGCAGGGCCTCAGCTTGTTAGGGGCCCCCAGGCCCAATACACAGTCCAATAAAAAAATATTCAATGTGATCTGGACTGGAGCTGGCAGCTGGGCCTATGGCCCAACGAAAGTAGACAGCAGATGCAAAGACAGAAGACGATAGAAGAAGAAAAGAAAAGAACAGGCAACGACAACAACATTTGCATTCATTTCGGCCGTTCCTTTCTCGATTTCTTCTTCTTCAATCTTCAGGCCTAATTCCTCTCAACTTCCATTAAACCATCCATTCAATTCCTTAAATATCGAAGAAATCCGTTCAATTCCTCAAATATCGAAGAAAAAATGGTCGTTTTTTTTCAATTTCCATAGAAAACATAGGTGTGTGTGTGTTGATTGTTGAATTCATAGAAAACACAGGTGTGTGTGTGTGTGTGTGTTTTTTTTTTTACTCTAATTTACTATATCTATAATATTGTAATTGTGCGTCCTGTTTCCATTTCACCGTTTATTTTGTTAATTCATTGTATCTACGATATCGTATATGTGAGGATTTGAGAATTCGTATGGTTGTATGGAATGTTGTGTTTGTTTGTGGTTGAGAATTGGGAATGGTGTCTAAGGGTTAGGGTTTTGTTTGTTGTTCGAACG
>JAYMSP010006842.1:0-10950 GCA_036897095.1 Plantago elongata
GCTTGAAACAGATTCGACTTACGTGGCAGAACTTCTTAATTCTAGAGCGCGAATTGTCCCTTGGAGGTACAGGAATCTTTGGTTGATGGTTTCCTCTCTTATGGAGGACATGGATTTTCGGGTCTCACATAGTTTTCGTGAGGGGAATGCTGTTGTTGATGCGCTTTCTAATCATGATAGTGACGGTTTCTGGTCCTATGCACCAGACTTCATTCATCCCCATATTGGTAGAGATATGTCTTATCGGCCTTATTATAGGTTTAGGCAACATTAACGCTTGGGTACTCTTTCCCTGCCATGGAATTTTCCCATTGGATTTTTCTATGGTAGGGTTTTAACGAGGCCTGCAGTTGCAACCTTGGGCTTTTTGCTTAAGCGTAGATGGGGGCCTTCTTTGTTTGCTTTCGCTTTTGCATTTATTTTATCTCTTGACTACCCGCCTGTGGGTTCAGCTTGAGAGTCTTCTTTAATTTCTTGTGGTACTTTTCATTTTTTTTTCTTAATACAAAGTTCAATTCATTGAAAAAAAAGAACCATCAATATTCAATTTCACCAACCCCTCAGAAGGCATTTCCCAATAAACTTTCACATGTTTTTTTAGGTTTTTCAATGTAAATCTTATGTTCCAAGTAGTTGCTAACGTCAGATCTCCTAACCATTGAAAATTTTCAAAACTTTTGGAAATCTGAGTAATGTAGAAAAAAATTCAAGATTTTTAATATGACAGCTTCTAAGGTCATAGCTACTCCTTCAAATTGGGATGTATTTTTGGCTAACCAAAGGAACCAACAAATGAAAATGGGAACATAAGTTCTCAGATGGCCAACTTTAACAAAATCAGTTGAGTAAATCCAAGCATGATAATATGCAAGAAGATTCTGAGTGACATGATAAACTATCTGAAAAAAAGTTAGCAAACCAGTTCCATACTTTCTGAGCCACATGATTAGTAATCAACACATGAGACAAAGTTTCCACCTTATGACAACATTGACATTTGAAAACAAGTGAAATACCTTCTTTTTTTTTTTTTTTTGGCAAAATAGCTTATATAGGAAGCCAACCCCTAATAGCTTTCCACCAAAAAATAGAGATGGAAATAGGAATTCTCTTATGTCAAGCTAAGGAAAATTCCTTATTATTCACACTCTGAGGTCTAAGAAAAGACCAAGCAAAACTAGTGGAGAAAAAGCCATTAGTGGAAGGTATCGATAAAGGGGTAGCCTGATCAGAATATAAGATACCAGCAATCACCACAGCCAGATGAGGGGCTAAATTAGCATCAATTTTTTCCCATAACCATCCCGCCTCTGATCTATAATCAGCTATCAACCCCTCACATAAGTCAGCATTAATAGCCAAAGAGTGAAGAGGACCAAGAGGAGTCCAGTTATCAAACCAAAAGGAGATCAGACCATTCCTAACTTACCAAAACATAAAAGATTGAGCTTTAGTCCTAATCTGTATCATCCTTTTCCAGGGAGGGGAATCAGATACAGATGAAGGGATTAAAGTCGGATCCTTATTCTTACAGTATCTCCTGAGCAAGTATTCAGACCAGAGAGAAGTCTGGGATCTGAAATTAAACCAAAGTTTACAAGAAAAAGCATCACACATATCACTAATACTTCTAATGTTAATGCCCCTCCTCACTCCCAGGTTTACAGATCTTAATCCAAGAAGCACAATGGATCTTTTTATTGGAATCAGTAGACCCCTAAAAGAATCTTGCCATAATAGATTCAATAATCCTAATCACTGTGAGAGGAGGCTTTAACACTTGCAGTATATAAATAGGCATGGAGAACAAAACACTTTTAATAAGTGTATACCTGCCACCCTGAGATAAGTGAGTAACATTCCAGCATGATAATCTTTTCCTGATTCTATCAATCAAGTTACCAAACAAGACTATCTTTTTTCTTCCTTTAGCTATAGGAACACCTAGATAGGTAAATGGTAAATGAGCAAGAGTATAGCCAGTTACTTAAGAGATCACTGAGTGGTTAGCTCTCTTTCCCAAGTAAATGTTACTCTTGTAATTATTGACTTTCTCACCAGACACATGCTCATAATGTTGTAAAAAATGCATCAGTTTTTTCAACTCTGGCTTCATATACCATTACAAAAGATTATGGTATCATCAACAAAGGCTAAATGACTCACTTTTATATGACATTCAGAATCAAAGAACATTTCAGGATTCTTAGAGAAAAGGAAATTTAGACATCTAGAGAAATATTCACCAATTAGAATGAACAAGGCAGGGGAGAGGGGATCTCCCTACCTAACATGACCAGATTGAATAAACCCACAAGGAGACCCATTCACAAGGATACTAAAATGACAGCCTTGCATAGTTCTCAAAATCATTTCTAATCAGACATTAAAGAAACCAAAAGCTAAGAGAATAGATTTAAGAAAACTCCAATTTAATCTATCATAAGCTTTAAAGAAATCAAGCTTCAAGATTAAGTTAGAACCTCTTACCTTCCTATCTATAGACTGAGCCATCTCCTGAGTAAGCAAGATAATCTCATAGATAGATCTACCTTTCATAAAACCAGTTTGGTTTAAGGAAATCAGGAAAGGTAGCAAGGTAGCTAATATTTCATTTAAAATCTTAGAAATGATTTTGGACAAAGAAGAGCACAGACTGGTAGGTCTAAATTCAGGCCAAGTAGAAGCACCTGGGACTTTGGGTATGAGGGAAATAGAAGTGTGAGAAAACCCCTAAGGAATACTTGAGCCATAAAAAAAAATCCACAATTACCTCTATCATATCTGCCTTAATGAATTTCCATGTGGCTTGATAAAAGCCAATGGAGAACCCATCAGGCCCTGGAGAGGCAATTTTATTGATAGAAAAAGTGACATGCTTGATTTCATTTTCATCTGGAATCATACATAAGAATTCATTCATTTGATCAGTAATACAAGGCTCAAAGTTTTCCAAGTTGGGAGACTCACTTATGGCAATATTATATGAGAAAACTGTGGTAAATTACTTCACAACAAAGGAAGCTATTTCTGAAGGATCAGTAATAGACCTACCCTCAACATTAATTGCAAAAATCCAGCCTTAACCTTTTTCCTCTGAGCCATATTATGAAATAGACCTACCCTCATCATATACTTTAGTATTCCTATCCCCCCTCTACATTCCATTTACATCTAGCTTTTTGTTTCCAGAAGGATTCTTCCATATCAAGAAGAACCTGAAATTCAACAGCTAGAGAGTTAAATGAGCCAGAGTAGAGGGGTTAGATCATCACTGTAGCTTATTCCAACAATAGACACATCAAGTTCTTTATCTTTAAGTTTATCAAAGATATTGCCAAAGATATGTTTGTTCCACGAAATCAAGTAATGTTTCAATCTATGCTGTTTTTCCCAAAGTTTCTTAAGACCAAAATTCATAGCAGGCAAAGACCAATTAGATTCAACATTAGCTATGAAATAAGCATGATCAATCCACACATTCTAAAACCTAAAAGGTCTAGAACCAACAGAAGCAATGCCAGATGCAGATAACAATAAATGCCTATGGTAAGAAGACCTCTTAGAACCATGCACTACCTCACATGAGACAAAGCAATTAAGTCAAGCAGAATTCACTAAATTTCTATCTAGCCTCTCTTTAACTAACCCCCTTTGCCAAGTAAAGGGGATCCCAGAAACCCCTAAATCAGATAAAGCACAATCTTGCAAACATTTTCCGAAATCATTGATAGCCAAAATATCATGTAACCCACCACCCTCCTTTTCATTAACAAAAGCAATGATATTAAAATCACTACCTACTAGCTAAGGAGCATTGCCCAAATCTATAGAAGTAAACCAGACAATAATTCTAACCTATACCTTCTATTACACTTTGCATAAACAATAGTAATAAAAATACACAGAAGAGACAACAAGAGATTCAACTTTACAATGAAGGAATTGAGTATGATCAATCAAGACAGTAACTTTGAAAGAAGAGGAAGAAAATAACCAAATCTTGTTGGAACAATTAGCAAAAACATAGTCCATACCAAATTTAGAACTAAACACAAAACTATCTAGAGAGGGATCATTGGTTCAATCAAGGCAAACATGTCCAATTTTTCAGACTTACATTAATACCAAACTTGTTGTTGAGAAGGAGTATTCACAACTCCTCTGATGTTCCATATCATGATCTTCATTGAGAAACAGAGTTTTTAGAAGAGTCAGATTTAAAACTAGAATTTCTAGAAGAGTCAGATTTATTTTTAGAGGAAGAAGGAATATTTTTTTACTTCTAGTCCCCATAGCCACAGGGGATGAAGCATCAATCAATTCAATATTAAGGTTAACCAAATACTTGTTCCTATTAATAGCCAAAATATCTACTTGAGAATCTAGAGTTTCCATGAATATAGGATCTACCTGATAAGAAGGATCAGAGTCCCTTACAACAGAAGACTCATCTTCATTATCAATCCCGTAAGAAGCAATGAAATAAGCAGAACCATTAGGCTTTTGAGCCTTACTTGAAGTCCACTCTCCCAAGCCAATATTTGCACCATCAATGAATTTCCTCCTGTTATCCTGCAACAAGGTGGGTTCAAACTCAGGAATCAAATCTTGAATATGATCAAGAGATTTTACAATTTTCAAATTAGACAGATGTTCCTGGAAATCGTTAACTTCCCTGTTGCCCATGAGTTCAATTAGAGTTTCTAAAACCTCCACATTCTCTCCCTCCTCTGACTCCTGAGAAGGGACATGATTGACATTAACATCTACTACCTTATCTTGCACCAAGGGTACTTCTTCCTGATTTTGCAACCTCAGAAGGGTGTTGAAAGCATTGCTAGTAGGAACTTCTTCCCTCCACTTTCTTGAAGAGAATAAGGTGAAGAGGAAGAACTTATCCACTTAGGCCAACCTTTCAACCTTCCAAAAATAAAATAAAATTAAAGATTTCTCATTTTATTTCAATTTCTGATGTTTCTCAATTATCTAAATCTCCATCTCCTTCATTTTAATGTCTCCGTCTTCTTCCTTTTGTCATGTTCCACGACAACTTTTGTCATACACTCCTCCATCGTCGTCGATTGTTCTCCACAGCCTTCATATTCATCATGTGCAAGGGCCCATGTCAAAATTTGAATTATCTTTTGACGCGGACGGAATTTGGCCTCATCACGAAAGTTGTAGCCCTTTAAATTATCTTTCCATAACCACGAGCCTCAGGTCAATCGAACATCATATGAGAAAGTTGAAAAAAAAAATGACAAAGTTGCTCCGTAAAATATTAATTTTGTAAGCTTCACTAAAACAACTCTCAATTCTTCGTCCGAACTCCGAATCCACTTCCGTCTATGCCCAGCTACTCTATAGTCAGAGATCTAGAACCAATATTTTTATTCCGATTTTCACTTTCGGGACACGAAAATCCTACAAAACACAAACAAAGTAACAACGCATAAAGACACTATAAACTAAAGACAATGACTCGCAAAGATGTTAAAAAGGACTAAATGAGACTATACAATACTCCCTCCGTCCCAAATTGAAAGTTTCGAGGGATCGGGCACAAGTTTTAAGAAAAAAAGTGATAAAGTAAGAAACAAGGTAATAAAGTATGAATGTGATTTAATAAAGTAGAATAAATAGTGAATAAAGTATGAGAACTAATGACCCTCTTTAGTAAAATAGCTAAAAATGTAATTTATAGCTGAAAAGGTAGCTGGTAGTTGAATAATTAGCTTGTAGCTGGTTAGGTAACTTTCTTTTTTCAACAAGCTAACTTGGTTAGCTTGTCAAACCAGCTGCTTGTTTGAAAAGTTGCGCGTTCACGTAACGAGTTTTTTTATTAAAAGGTAGTGGTAAACATAGTTAATGTATAAAGTCGGAGAGAGATTTTCTATTTAAGGAAATGGGACTTCTAATTTGGGACATTCTAAAATGCATTTACGAGACTTTTAATTTGGGACGGAGAGAGTATGATCTTATCAGTAATGTATGAAGGTTTGTGGAACGTTTAAACATAGTAAATTTATGAAGTTCTTCGACTCGAAGAGAGTTGTGGTTGCCACCTGTTCGTAGCGCTTGGACAAACAATAGACCAATCAATGATGATCCATTGAAATCAAAATCCCCAATTGGCCTTCTCGATATTGGGCTTTATTATAAGAGAGACATTTAGCACGAACATAATATACCGATAATTGGCTTAAACTGACTACACACTTACAAAGTTCTGACTAAAATGTAAACTGTAAAGTACTACTCTATTTTGATGCGACACATATCTAATATATATACTGGGAATGTAATATTGTAGTAGATATTTTGACAAAGAAGGTAAGTGGGGTTGTTTTGGCTTGCCAACAACTAAATGCTCAACAAGAAGATATTTGTAACTAGACGCGATAGTCTTGACCAAAACCCAAAACACGATTGAAATTGACCCAACTCGAATTTGAAAGTAAACACGAAATTATGATGTTCGTTCATATTCGAAAACGACATGAGACCTGATCCGAAAATGACCCGAAATTGCCATAATCGAAAATGATCCGAGACACGAATTGACCCGGTGTATCCGAAATGAACCGATCCGAAGCGACCCGATCAGAATGATATTAATTGACCCGATCCGAAATGATCCAAATTAGAATTGACCTGAAACCACCTGACCCGAAATGACCAGAGTTTAGAATTGACCCGAATTCAAAATGATCCAAATCATCCGGTTCGAAATGACCCGAATTAGAATTGACCCAGAATCATTCTATCCGAAATGACAAGAATTAGAATTGACCCAGAATCATTCTATCTGAAATCACAAGAATTAGAATTGACCCGAATCATCCGACGCGTACATAAACGATCTGAAATGACCCGAATTAGATTTGACGCAAAATCTCAAGTATCACAATGCATTCCATTACTAGATGGCACCGTTTAAATTATGAACCTCTCATAAATTGTTGATGTAAAGGGAATAAACTAAAGGTATTGTATATAATCTAGATTTTTTATTGTACTATAGGATAAAACATGGGAAAATACGTGTCTAAAGGGAGCCTCTATTACATGCACATACACTATTTCACATACATATACACTATTTGAGTAATTCCAACTACCCTCCATTCAACTCTATTACATACACATAAACTCTTGAGACTCCCATGAAATCACATTATTGGGACTCCCATCACACATTCCCTTGGGACTCCCACGAAATACTCCTTGAGACTCCCATTCACCTAAACATCATTGGGACTCCCTTCTCACATATATCTTTTAAACACTATTTCACAAAATCCTTGAGACTCCCCTCCTACATGGGAGTCCAAAGGTGTCAAATATGTGAAAAATATAATTTTGAACTCCCATCCGACATTCGAAGTCCAAAATTGTATAACATGTTTAAAATGTAATTTTGAACTTCCGTCCTATACTTGAAGTCCAAAATTATTCAATGTAAATAAAATGTAATTTTGGACTTCCCCCCTACACTTGGAGTTCAAAATTACCAATTACAAGACAAATGTGGCTTGGACTCCTTTTGTGCATTTGGAGTCCAAACAATCACCAATTGTGACTAACACGCAATTTTGGACTCTCCTTTTACACTTGGAGTCCAAAATCGTCAAACATAGAGATAATCTAATTTTGGACTCCCCTCCTACCTCGGGAGTCCAAATTTGCAAAATTATTCATTAAGTCTTGCACTTCACAAATTAAATGTGTTTGGTTCCATTTACACTATCTTAGCCTCTGAAGTGATCCTAGAGCCCAAAAGAATAGTATGCAGGCCAAATTAAGTCTAGCATCGGGAGTCCAAATTAATACTTGGTCCAACCCAAGCTCCCAATATACAAGAGACCAACTACACTTGTACATTTAAGGAGTCTCGAGTCTCACGTCTTAAGTGATGCCTCTAACGGATACTTGGGACTGAGTCAAACCACCTCCTTCTAGATATCCATGAATGGCAAAGAATCCGGTGGAAGAGGCCAAAGCGGTTACAACAAATCACAACAATCAACTCTATAAAGAGGACGGCAGAAACTCGGTAGAGAGCATCGAGCATTCACCATTGCAACTATCACTAAAGTCTCTTGAGCAATACGATTCTTGTCTTCCTCAAGAGATTGTGAAACTCCCAACTACGCAACCATCGACCTCCCGAAGCCCTACATAATTCATATCGGAACCTTCCATTGAACCAAACACATAATCGACCTCCGGTACCCTAACAGCTTTCCGAGCACTCCCAAAATCGAACAGGATAAGCCTATTTACTTCTCTTAAAATCAATTATATTTCATATTCAAGACTTACTAGCTTGAGCGTCGGAGTCTCCTTGGTCGGCACCACACCAGTGTCCCTTTGGAATCTCACGTTCGAGTCGTTTGCTTCTGATTTTGTTTCGCAGGTTATCGGTGCCCCCAATTCAAACCCTAAATTTGATTGTAGATTTCTGAGCGTCTACAATTTGGCGCCCACCGTGGGGCCTCGACTATCAAAAAAGACAACACACTAGCTATCCTTTTTAAACATCCACTATTATACTTACGAGAACATATTTTTATATTGATACATTAACAATTAATGTTAGGAATACCTGTTTAGTATTTTGATCACCCAACATAATGATTTATCCTAGTTCATAAAGGTGTTTAGTACTCTTGATTCACTTGAACGTTGTAAAGAAGAAATACAAGTATGATAGTTTTTACAAACCTTATAATAGGATGTTAGGTCTTTGAATGTAATTTTTTTTTAGTTCGAAGAAGATCAAGAAGGAAGCATCCAAGCAAAGGAAAAGACCTTTTGCACAAATGTATCTGAATACAAAGGAGGAAAGTCTCCTCAGATAATTGCTTCCAGAAAGCTATGTATAAACTTGTGTTTTGTTTACAAAAGAAAGTTACAACTAAGTTTATAAGACAACAAGTTTCTGAGAGAAGGAACATGTGAAGCTTCAGAAAGGTACATGCATCCGTTGAAATATAGTATATCGCATTTAATGCCTCGACAGAAATGTCACTATCTTCTGTAGAACTCTCTGAATTACGCATGGGAGTACTAATTTAAAGATATGAACGGATTGAATTTGAAATATGTCTAACGGATACTATTCAATCGACTATCAATTCATCTAGAAATATCACCACTTCGAAGTTGAGAGACACACACACACACGAACTACACTCATATTTACTTTCAAGCAAGTATTCTCTCAAGCATTCACTACTTCACTAAGCTTTATGTTGCAATCAAAGCTCGAAAAATCACTAGTGGTTCTAAGTGTCATAATCCTTCAACAAGTATTTTAATTTGTGAAGGAGTTGAATCTTTGGATAAGTTTCTGAGATTCATTCTCTTGAACAGGTCTCATAAACTTGGGTCAGTTAAAGAGCAAGCTACCATACACTGCATAAGTATATTAAGTAGACTTGATTCTTCAAACTTTCTGAATTTAACTGAAAAGTTATAAAAGAAGTTTACCTGACAATCAACTCAAAACCAAACACCATTAAGGTGTGGAGTACATGAAGTACTTGATTTGAGAACTTAAGGAATAGCTCCAAGGTTATCTTGAGTACATGAAGTACTTGGCTCATGGAGCTAGAGAATATCTGGTTGGAAACCATTTGTTTATAGGAATCTTAGAATAGGATTATTGTAAGGTGAAATCAATTATCTGTTCTAGTGGATACTAAGTCTCTGAAAGGCCGAGTGATTTAGTTGGAGGATTATGCCACCTCCAAATACCACTATACTTGTTGTGTTATTTACTTTTTATATTTATATTTCAGCAACGCACACACATATTTATTACTGCAAAGCACAAACTCATTTATCTATTGCAAAGTCTTATGCTCTCTGAATATTAAGTATCTTCAAGTATCTGAGAAAATGTGTTTATCGACAAAAATCTAAAAAGAATTTTCAACCCCCTCCCTCCCTCTCCCCCCCCCCCCCACCCCCGTCTTTTACTTTCTCGTTATCTGGACCAACAATTAATGATTAATTTCATGAAGTAGCCATTCACCTAAAGTGCGTATATATTGTACTTCAATAAACTCCCGTCTAACGGATTTTATCTTTCAAGAAAACCAAGTTTCATTGGTATCTAAATCTAACTTCATAATTTGATTCTAGACCCTTTATAGCGAAGAAACCACATTCTCTTTCACTTATATCTCATATGAAATTTTTGATAAAACATACGTACTTTCTAGTAGTGCGACAAAATTTTAAAATCTTACACATTTAATTTGGATCCATTTTGTGACGCTGCTACGACCTTTTCCATAATTTTGCGTTCAATAGTCACAAAAGCATGAATCCTATATTCATCACATTATACCTATATTTTGAAAACTGGATTGGGCCGGACAGCCCGACCGGTTCGGCTGTGAAACTGCTAGGAAACGGCCTGTTGTAGCATCGAAAACCGTCAAAAAACTGGATCCGAGAATACCGCTCGAGCCGGCGGAAAGCCGGATCGACCCGGCGAACCGGGAACCGGCAAACCGCCGGCTCGAGCTAATTTCCAAAAAGAAATAGAGAAATAGGAAAACAGCGAAGAGATGCGGACGGAGTCGATGCGGTCGGCGGTGGAGGTGCGGCGAGCAGAGGGAAAGGGGGATATTTGGGTAAGATAGGGATTTGGTGGTGTAGCAAGAGATGGAGAGGAAGGGGAGTTTATAAGTGCATAAGGATAGGAAAGCTGGAGAAGAAGTGAAGGATGAGTTGAGCCGTGGCGAGCTCAAAGATGTTGCTGCTGCAGCTGTCATTTTTAGCTGTGTGTGTTTGCAGGCGCCATGGTTACCGTTGAAAGTCATGCGAAGGCGAGTGTCCTTCTCCAGCAAATTCAAATCTTGAATGACTTGTTGAACCATTTGAGGAAGCGGAGAGTTTGTGCCCCAATTCTGCCATTCTTGAAGGCTAACA
>JAYMSP010006843.1:0-10948 GCA_036897095.1 Plantago elongata
CAACAAATGCATTTTTGTAAGTTCTTGCAAGTTGTAACATTCTTTTGAGGAATAGCCTATACTCTGATTTCATCCAAAATTGCATACACACATCCATGGGTAACTTTAGAATGATTCTGGCTGTGGGTGCTTTGAACTAAACTCTCACCTTAATCAGGTCCATTTGAGAGATATAAGAGTGTGTCGATGGCAGTGTTGTGGGTTTGATTTTGCTGTAGTAGTAAAGGAAAGATGTTGTAAAAGTAATTTGGTTTTGTCTAGGAAAAGTGGGGGGGGGGGGTGTTCCTTTTTTATGTTTTTTTTTCGGGAACAATCCTATTTGACCTGTATTTATGATCATATTTAATTGGTATTTGTGCAGTTTTTCTAGTGATTACTCCAGTGTCCATGGAGAAAGGCCATCTGCCGAATATGCAAAGAAGAGGAAAGAGTCACTTGAGAATCAATTTGGTCACGCCTTAGATTCGAAAAGTGTTGCTGCATTCTATAAATTCGGACCATTCTTGGCTTTTTATAGAGCCGCTATAATTTCATTCTATGTCTTGAAGCTATCTGTTTGGAGTTTATTTGTTCACGATATGAAGAAACGTGCTGTTAAGGTTGATTATGTTACCCTTTTTGAGGAAAAAAAGCTACATTACCTGCTGACAGTCTGACATTAAATTGTTTTGTATCCCTAATTCTGTTAGATGAAGATAGCAAGTTCTTACACTTATGATCATTTCAACTATAAGTAAATCTACTACCTAAGTATGGAGCCATGAGGTCATAACTGTTTGAAAGCATTAACATTACATTTCACTAAATTGTAAAGTTTTATTTAACTAATTGAAAACTGGTGAGTTGTTTGAATTTACAAGATGTCTAGGGCTATTGAAAATTGTAATTAACACAAGTGATTAAAATTTGTGAAGCTCTATATGTTTCCTGCAAATTGGTGCAAAAGTGATATGCAACTTGACTCCTATCCTTGTACCTAAATTATTAGTTTTACAAGGATTACATGTCAATAGATATGTCAACTACTGAAAACTGGCATCTGTTTGGATGAGATATCATGCTTATATGGTATTTTGTAACTATCGCCATCTAAAAAATTAATGCTATGCACCCTTGTCATATTGATATGAGAATACCTGGGGGTGAAGATATTATCTTGTTCTGAAAACCTTTTGTACAGCTTGCATTCATAAATTTATTGCATGGCAGGTGCATAAATTAGGCAATTGTGTCTACTGTTTTCTAGTATATTGCAGTTATTGTTTTTGATATCTAATTGTTTTGTAAATCTTTGTATTGCATCTTGCAGTTTCGTAGGACTCTTATAAGTTTGGGGCCCTTTTATGTCAAGGCAAGTTATTTTTAACTCCGTTTAATGGTTTTTATGCTGTTATGATTGATTCTGCTTTCTACATCTGGAGTATCCTTTAATGTTTGTGCTTGAATTGCACTGCATTGAACATCATCACTTCATATCTGGTCATCAATACTTCTATCACATCATCACCGACTCCTATTGGGAGTTCATTAGCTTACTTTATATGGTGAGAAAAAGAAAACATAAGATAAGATCAATTAAAATGAAAGCTAGTCCATCTTATTCAAAATGCACAGAGTTTTAGATTTTTCACAAAAAAATGAGATCCTTTGTTCCCTAAAGTTGCCCCTCATCAATGCGAAGTAAAAACAAAATAATATTGTCTTAGGTGTGTGCTCATCTTGTCAAATGAGTGAGAATGTACAAGTATAATTAGAGTGGGAGTATTATTTTAGTAAGTAAAAATAACTAGTACCTTTTAGGCGTAATTGTATAAAGGGTAAAAAATGAGAATAGAAGTCTGAAAATGAAATATGCAGAACTGTATTTATTACTAAATGAAAAAAAAAGGAACAAATGTCATTTATTTTGAACATGAGGGAGTAGCTATTAAGCTGTGACAGCTGAATAGTGGGAGTTTGTATTGATAACTCAATATAGACAGATTGATGTTGCTTCTTACTTTTCCAATACAACCTTGCCAGTTCATTATTTTGACAGATTGTCATACATATGTGGTGTGTGTTTAGTATTGGTTAGCTGTAAGGAGTAGACCATGTAAATTTCTCTTCTGGCACTACTGAAACACTTCAAATTCTCAAACTTTCATCATCTTTCTAAAGATCCCAACAGTCTACGGCCATAATATTGCACTGAACTTTAATTTGCACAATGGTCCTGTTTAGCACTAGCTTATCCGCTTGATGAACTTACTTTTGTAACAAGTATGTTAAGTGAACGCCTAGGTCCTCTTAAGCCCCAAACGTTTTCAAGTGTTATACCTTCAACCAAATACATAGATCCAGTAGCTAATTAGTTTGTCCAGGTAGCTTATTAAAAAAAAAACTAGATTTATTTTTATACTATATCTAGCAAATAAGCTAGCTTATCAACTAATTAATTAAGTAAACACCTCCATAAAAATCGACTAGCTTATCAGCTACCTAATCACATACCAACTACCTTACTAGCTATCAATTAGGTTATCAACTACCAGCTAGTTTATCAGAGCTAGTTTTGCTAAACAGCCAATATTGGTAGCTCCAGAATTTTGATGGCCATCTTGTTGTCCATCCATAAATGAAAGCTTTGAGCAGCTGGTAAGTAATGCTAAAGCACTAGTTAACTTGCAAACTTTTGGATTTGCAGCTTGGTCAAGCATTGAGCACAAGGCCAGATATTCTGCCTAAAGTTTATTGTAATGAACTTGCTAAGTTACAGGTATCAGCATGTGCAGATTTATGTCATATTCAATTGGAAATGCTTCAATATGATCTACTCGATTACATAGAGATCTTATGTGTCACTAGAGATTTCTTGTAATGACCTATTCCCATTGTCGTATCACTCCAGGATCAAATACCTCCATTTCCAACAGATGTTGCCATTAAATCAATTGAATCACAATTAGGAATGCCGTTGTCACAGATATTTGCCGATATTAGCACGAAGCCAATTGCTGCAGCATCCTTAGGACAGGTTTATAAAGGTTAGCAATTATAACACAAGAAATTCAATTATGTGATACTCCTGATCTGTGTATGTTCTTCCGTTGATTTGGTAGGAGAGGAAATACTATGATGCAATTATGAGACTTATAAGAATCATACTTGACAAGTCCTCTAAATCTGGGATCCTTGTTACAAGTTTTGCAGCTCACCTGCATTCTGGAGAGCTTGTGGCTGTAAAAGTCCAAAGGCCCAATATGTCCCGTCTATTGACTCTTGATGCCCTGTTATTTAACATGATTGGAGGTCAACTAAAGCGATTTGCAAAGGCCCGTAAAGATCTCTTGGTAGCAGTGAACGAGATGGTGAGCCTCCTCAATCCATTATACATAATTGCACTGTGATACTTTGTTTTGGGTTGTTTAACACAAACCTTCCCTGAATAATTGACATATTACACAAAAACCAGGGCTCTGTTAGTTTCTTATATAACTATTCCCCAATAACCCAATGAAATAATTACGTTGTCATAACTACTTATTAAAAAACAATAAAAAAGAAAAGAAAAGAAAAAGTAAACAAATGAGCGAGTCTACTGGAAAGATAAACAGCGGTCTAAAACATCATCATAATTATATCATACAACATGGGGGTTTATTTAAGAACATTAGTATTTTCTGTAAACAACAAAATACATCTGTTAACATCTGTACTTTAGTTAAAATCATCAGTGTTTTTCTGAACAGAATAGGAAGGTCCATCTAAATTTAAATATAATGTCTCCTGCAAGACTTTGTGAAACACAATTAATTAAAAAAATCAAAAAAACAAAAATACTGCTCCACCCATGGTGGAGCTATAAGCTTCAAATCATATACCACACCCTTCTTTAGTTTGATTGTATGTATTTGTCATTCCCAATTCCTTGGGTTTTGCTTCTTTGGATAGGTGAGACATATGTTTGAGGAAATTGATTACATCCTGGAAGGGGAAAACGCTGAGCGCTTTGCTTCTCTCTATGGCGGCTATTCCAGTAAGTTATCTCCATATTTGAGGATATAGCTCACATGCAATTTCTGAGTCTGTTTTAGTTTTATAGCCAATGCAACTCGACGATTTATAGGTGTATCGTGCTGTGATTAAAAATTAATAGGATCTTTAGATGATGAAAGTGGCATACTGCCACTGTAACTTATAGGTGTACTAATCCCTTTCTCTGTAATATTTGAATGAGTATCTTGACTTGATTGATCAGGTTGCAATTTAGGACCCCGGCTTAGTGTTTGAAATATTACCACATACGGATGCAAATAAACTGAGCGTTTGTGAAAAGTTCGGTAAACGCTCAGTTCATGTTCAAGTTTAACGGGACTTAACAGTTTGTGTAGATGTTTTTACTATATAGCTAAACGAACAAGAGCGTGTTATTACTGCTCGCCTATCCAAAGAAGCAATTAATTACACGAGCATATATATCTTTTCTTTTTTGTATTATTAATCCATATCAGTATCAACTGAGATGCTAATGTTTGTCCAATGCTGACATGAATCTCTTATTGATTATCAGATCATGAGAAAATGGATGCAACAGATAGCTTCTTAAAGGAGTCAAAAGCAATATCCATCAAAGTCCCCAAAATATATTGGAAGCTAACCCGTTCAGCTGTCCTTACGATGGAATGGCTTGATGGGATTAAGCTGACAGATGATTACCGTCTCAGAAAGGCCTGTTTAAATCGTAAAAGACTAATTGATGAGGTACCGGTAGTTTCCTGAATATATATTTATAATCTGGCATACACTTATATTTACTAGTTTATTATTGGTTTATATGGTGTGTATGTTTATTCGGGAAATTTGCTGAGCTCTGTTATAATGTCACTTACTGTGCCCCTGCTGTAAAATTTCAATATTCTACACTTAAGAGACAAATGACCCGAAATACCCCTGGGTTTGGATACCGAAATATTCTTCTTAAGGATGGTCTATTGGAAACCAAATACTTTTTCTTCCACAACGTCCTCCATTAATTGATGTCAAATCAGCTACGTGCCAGATCTGATAGTGGAGGTTGAAAATTTTCACTATTCAGATAAACAGAGATTTGTGCCTCCATATCTTCAGATAATAAATGGAGGTTATGAACTCCATTAGCTAAAATGTAGCTCATCCTCATTCCTATAGGTTCTTGACCTCCAAGGGCAGTAAGGATTGGTGGCAATGTGATAGAGATGGTAGGTGCAAATTGTAATGTCACTCATATAGGTTCTCGACCTCCAAGGTGGTAAAGATTGGTGGCACTGTGATGGAGAAGGTGTGGTATAAATGTTTGCAAGAACAGGGAGAGGGTTAAGAGACCAAGGTATGGTCCAAATAAACATTACTGTTGGTCCGCTGTGTTTGGAAAGGGTGTAGTCTAAGAAAAGAGTCATGTTCAAGAAGTATTAATTTTAAGACCCCCGATGGTTATATATTGGAAAGGTCATATAGGTATGATGTCATTAGGGGTAAAATTTAGATTACCAAGAATTATTTTGAGGACATCAATGTAGAACCAATGGATGGGTCTCCTCGTGTTAGATTTGATTACCAGTGGAGCTGGGTGGCGGATCAATATGTAAGATTTTTAATGGAGGATGAGCTTATATTTAAATGAATTATATTTGTACATATATGATTTTTGAGATACTAATGACTTATATACAGTTCTGTCTAATTTAAATTGTTTATGCACTTCACATGCATGCTGCTGTGCCGTATTATGTTACTCCAGTTTTGAAACTTCGTTTATCTACTTATGTTAGTGTTCTTTGCATGCATATTAGGGCTTATATTGCTCCCTGAGACAATTATTGGAGGTGGGCTTCTTTCATGCTGATCCTCACCCTGGGAATCTTGTTGCCACTGAGCAGGGCTCACTTGCTTATTTCGACTTCGGAATGATGGGTGATATTCCGCGTCACTATCGTGTTGGACTCATACGAGTGGTGTGTATTGTTATCTATTGAATTTATTTTCTCCATCTAGGATTGATTAACACTTCAATTAACTCACTGTCTCTCTGTCTGTGTCAGCTGGTACACTTTGTCAATCATGATTCTCTGGGGTTAGCAAACGACTTTCTATCTTTAGGATTTCTACCCGAAGGGATTGACGTACACACTGTATCAGATGCCCTGAGAGCATCATTTGGTGATGGAACAAAACTATCACAAGATTTTCAGGTTTCTATATAAGGCAGCATCCATTCATTGCTTCAGTACGGTTGCACTGTACCTTTTCTGATATGCTATAGGAGAACATGTTTAGCACTGTACATATTTGCATATAGGATTTATCTTTATCTTCCTATGTATCCAGGGGATAATGAATCAGCTATACGATGTCATGTATGAGTTTAATTTCTCTCTTCCCCCGGACTATGCCCTTGTCATAAGAGCCTTGGGATCACTTGAAGGAACTGCGAAAGTGTTAGATCCTGATTTTAAGGTGGTGGAGAGTGCATATCCTTTTGTCATCGGTAGGTTATTGATGGACCCTAGTCCTGATATGAGGAAAATATTGGGGCAACTCTTGATCCGTAATGACGGCTCTCTGAGATGGAACCGGTTAGAGAAACTGGTGGGTAGCCCTTGTCCATCTTCTGTTATATCTCCCTTTTTATGCTATGAGCTGTGAGATTGTAACTGTTGTTCCCATGAGGCTTTTATTGTGTGCATTGCTATCGTGGTTTGATCTCAGAAAATATTGAAATGTATAATTGCAATTGTGTACATTCTTTCTTAATTCTTTTTGAGGATCTGTTTATATTGTTTCAGATAGTAGCAATATCTCAGCAAGGCTCTGAAACTGATGAGACCTTAGATAAGAAAGAAGAAACTTCAAATCCTTTAGGATGGAAGTCATTTGACATGCGGTCTGTTGCTGCTGCTACAGAAGATATTTTTGATTTTATATTGTCAAAGAAAGGCGCCAGAGTACGGGTTTTCCTTCTCAGAGACATATTAAAGGCAGCTGATACTTTTCTTGAAGACCAAGTTGTTTCTCGCTTTTACAGTGAAAACTTTGAAGCCGCAATGTTGCAATCCGAGGTTGGTCACAATTCAGATCTTATTATGTTATGAATTGAAGACCCTTTAATAGTATAAGTTGTATACATATTTTACTTGGAGGTGAACGAGTTACGAGTGAACGAATTAGTAGCTTTCTCCGCATAATGGTTCTGTGAACATTCGATGCCTTCTTATGAAAATGTCGGAGATACTTTTTTTCTCTGAGAATAATGTCGTAGATACTTTTTTTCTCTGATAATAATGTCGGAGATACTTTTGTTCTCTGAGAATAATGTGGGAGATGCTTTTAACTTCTAAAACTTTAGACAACATTTCAACTTTGACTCTGCTGTATGCTTATTTGACTCTGCCTTATTGCTGATTATTCGGGTTGTTCTAATTTTGACAGGATCATGCAATGCTTTTGAGAGTGATTAATGGGTTCCAATCTCTCAGACATGCTGTTAGTCTTGCTCCAGATGTATGGGCTGCCATGGCAATACGACTGACACTGAAGCCAGAGTTTCAAAGGTTTGCATTTGATGTACTATCGGCACTTCTGGCGCACTCTAATAACAAGTTGCCCAATACAATATGGGTCTGTATATCGAGAATAATGCACCAGGCAGAGAACAACACTACTGGAAATTTATGATGTGAAAGTTCTCTTTGAAAACTTGGTTATTTTGCAGCCATTCAGTAAAATGATGGTGGTGGTTGAGTTTTCTTTAACAGTGTTGTCTTGTGTACTGATGCAGTTCTGTGGAGCGATTTGATGAAATTAGAATAGGACGGTGAAATTCACAAAAATCAACGTAGAGATATGAACTAGTTTAGGATTGAAAAGCTTAATTCAACCATGTCAAGACACAGAGACGTGCCGAATAAATTATTAAATATTAAATCGTTAAATTTGATTTAATGTATTTAATTGAAATTTTATTAAATTTTATTCTAATATGGTATGGTAAATGAATTGATTTTAAGATGCTCTATTTATGACTTGTAAAATCTGTATGTATAAAATGTGGAGTATTTTCGCGTTTGAAACGATGTGATTATTCCAAGATTTAAATCCATGCTGTCGCATTAAAAAGATGATGCAAAATGCACACTTCTAACTAAATAGGCATGGAGAGGAGATAATTTGATCAATGGGATCGTGACACGTAATACATGTGATGCAATTATTAAGTAAATGAAAGGGCTTAAAATAAAGATTTTCACCCAACTTTTCATCCCTCATCCATAGGTAAAGGCACTTCACCAAAATGGAAGAGGAGAAGGAGAAATAAGAAGTGAAGAATAAGTGTCGATGTAACCTCTCATGATGAAGCTCATACCTTTCAGCTCAAAATATAATTTACAGCATGCTCAATTTTCAATCTGAAAATGCCATTGAAAAAAATAAGTCTCATCTTTTCGAGATCCGACTTTAAAGTTCGAAGAAGCATTTAAGTAGTTCATTTGGCAACTAATACAAAATCACCATTTAATTCGAGAAGAAGTCGCATATTTAAAGAAGCATTATTGGAAGATAAACAATTGCAAATGAAGATCAAAATTTAAAAGTCTAAAGAAGTCCGAACAATTTTTTTTTAAGTTCTTCATCACATTCAAGTCAAAAACAACGTTCGATCCAAAATAAAGCTGAGAAGCCCTAAATAAACAATTATGATGGCAGACTCCCTTTACACGAAGATCAAAATTAAAAAGCCCTAAAGAAGCCCGAGTAAAGTTCTTGAAGGTCCTTCATCAAGTTCAAGCCAAAATTCAATTTAAGATCAAACTAAAAATCACTTGAAGAAACGTTTCTTGCAGACCAAACGTCATTTACATAAGATCGAATACCAAATTATGTAACGATCTAGAAGCGTTATTTGTGGAGTTCATCCAGTTCTCAAGAAGTTCGTCATCGTTCGCTCCAAACACCTCCAAGTTCGCAATTTGATTGAGATCAAGTCAAAAAGTAGGGTTTAATGTAAATTAATGTTACGTACAAGTCAGTAATCTTAAGTCGGGTTTGTACTAATTTATGTTTTTATTATATGAGTGACATGTGTAAGTTACTATGATCTGGTCCATCCTTTTGAATTTAAAAATCATTTTTCCTAGTATAATTTATCATGATTTATTACAATTATTTTTTTAAGGTTGAACTTCAACGATACCCCTCTTAAATATTCTAATTACATTTGGGTATCAATTAGTTCAACAATAACACATAGATGCATCTTTTCATTTATTTTTTTTGTTCACTAGATATTTGATGCCAAACATGCCATTATTCTATCAAGTTGTGGATTATCCAATCTTTCTTCCTCATTCAACTTAAATCCTTAATATTACAAAAAAAAAATTAAATCCTTATCTTCCAACATTTTGTATTGCACACATAATTAATTGTTTAATAATATAATTAAATTCCTAATAAAATTGTAAACTTACTTGAAAATTCGTAAATAAATTCCGGGTTAAATCCCAAACAATTGAAAAGTTTTTAATTCATTAAAAAAAATAGTTGCTCCGAGATCGGAGTTGTCTACAACTTTGGTACTGGAGTTGTACATCTTCGATGGGATATGTTACATATCTGTCGGGTCCACCGGATATGTGACAGCTCTGTCTGATTGCTTCTGGCAGATTTCACTAGAGTTGTTACAGATCTATCGGAGCGATTTTTTCTTGGGTCAATCATCCACTTTGGTATCTTATTGAACAAAAAGGGTGCTATTTTTCCTCCATTGACCAAGAATTTCGATTTTCGGGAAGTATCATGATCATCCAATAAAAATGGTTTCCATTTTTTCAAATGAACAACTGGAAGACCTATCGATTCTAACAACTGATTGCCTAGAACTCCATGAGATGTTTAACTGATTTCACATGATTTGTAACAACTATATACCTGGTGGATTCCATTTGAGCTGCTTCGGTAAAGTTTTAATTTCTTAGTAATTTTATGTATTACTTTGTTGAACATTATTATGAGCAAAATATAATTTGAGTTTGGAGTAAATATATAATTTGATATAAGTTAAATCAAATTTATAATTTTGCAGGAAAGATTTGGGAAGGGTTGTGTTTGGCTGAATTTAGACTTCTTTAACTTTTGAACTTACATGTAATAGAAATGTTTAAATTGTTATATATTTGTTATTGTTAAAGTAAGTTGTGTATGGGTGAGTGAGGGTGCTCTAATGAGGAACCGTATTAAATTATTCCATTTTTTAACAACTGAAAATTCGTATAAAACGTAAATTGACTATAATAGAATAATTCATCTAAAAAGGTAGTATGTGATAAATTTGATTTTTTTAGAAAATACACATATAACTTCTATTAATAACGATTCTTCGTTTTTTTATTAATAATAAATAGGAGAAATAATTAATTACAAATACATCAATAATTTTAACTTTGAAGTATTGAATAGTTAGTGAATATGTACGTGATATTTGCATGCAAACTGCGGTGGTTGTAAACTTGATAACAAAATAAAATAGCTAGGTAATGATATATTTTGTGTCATATTTTATACATTTGATCATGTATTATGTATTTATACAAATAAAATACAATAGTATATCATTGGTCCAGATAATGATAAAGTAAAATACTACGGAAGTAGGTATCTGATATTTATATTCAGATAGTTGAATCAGTGTACGCACTCAACATGCTTATAATTAAGTGTGTAAAATACTCAATAAGAAAGTAATAAGACATGAAGTAAGTGTAGAAAGTAAATAACACTGAGCTCTATAGTGCTATCTCAAATGGTGTAATCATTCAAGTACTCGTCATTTCTCGAAACTTTAAATCACTAAGATAAGATAATGAGTGCACCTTACAAAATCTTATAACTTGTATCTTGATCTCGTTTACACTAGGTTCTCAAGTGCGACCAC
>JAYMSP010006844.1:0-10942 GCA_036897095.1 Plantago elongata
TTGTCATTTAATATCATTTTAATATATAAAAATATTATTCCATATACAAATACTACCAAACTACTTATTACATAATTAAACCAATCATATAATTATAACAACCTTAAATATCAATCATTAACCAATATAATATTCATACATACTTTATCAAATCACAATACCAATCACATCATACTTACACCAATCATTTATATCTTACACAACCTATATAAAAAACCTACAATATCTTATCCAATTACGATTCTCATCCAAACACTAATTTTAACAATCCTACTACAATTCCTATCACTATTCACCCATTCAAATACTCCCCACTTAAATCCTCATCCAAACAGCCACTTATTTACTCCGTCCCATAACCATATCGTTTATGGAAAATTACAAAACACTCTACCTCTTTTATCTCCGGTAAAAATTACCCATCAACCCCAATTTTACCTTTCCATCTATCAATTCGATTACTTCACCTTCACCTATCCCCACCAATGGTATCTCCGACGAAAGCTACTTCTACACACCACAACCCACTCCAATGCCAATGGCAGCTCACCTGGTGGGCAAACCCCTACTCATCATCACCGTCATATGCTTCTCCACATTTCTAGCCCTAATTCTGTTCTCACCTTCTTTCCCCTTGTACAAAGTTCCTTTCAATCCCACACTGTAAGCCATCAATTCACAAAATTGTTCTCTCCTGCATATACTGATCGAAATAAGCTAATACGGAATTGAATCAATCTTTTGTAACAGATCAGAAAGAGCAGAGATTTGGAGTCTCCGTCGATTATACGAATGGCGCCCTTGCAATTGGTGGATCCAAGGCCATCCTGCTGGTTAGTTGTTTTTTTGTCGAATTCGATCCGTTTACTGCACTGTATGTAGATTTATTTGTATGATTGGTTTATAATTTGGGTATATGATTGTTTTACTTTGTTATTGTTTAGTTGAGAGATTTGTGCTCTTTGCTCTTTGACCCGTATTAATAAAATTTTAGCCGTTTCAAAAATAAAATAAAATAGGCTGCTTTTAAAATTACTAAGGTTTCGATGCTTTGATAAACGTGCGGTTTATGTATTCTGGAATGGGAGTTAGGAATTAGGATGTAGTTTAGCTGTTTCAACCTGAGATGTGAAAAGCTGGACATGATACGATCAGTTTTGTGTAAGATCATAACTTGGACTAGGAGTAATTTATCTGCTACAACATACCATACAACTATACTAGTGAATGAGTTTATAACCTCTGAGACAAATATAACATTGTTGAACTCTGAGTCATTTCATATTGTTTTCTTCTTTCATGGTCATCATATTCTTATGCGTTCACTAAGTAGATGGTAGGAGCAGAACTTTTTTAGTTAAGAGAAACAATGCTGGGATTATTGTATAATGAGAAGGTGCGATTATATTCACTATGCCTATGCTCTAGAATCTAATCTTAGGAGTTACAGGGCCACTTTCCCTTTTCTCAACTACTAGTTAATAGAACGAAAACCAGTTTGTAGTGACATTGAACTATTTTCTATCTACAAATGCGACTATAAGCCTATTATTGCTATTCCATATCTACAAGCATATACCAATTAGTGTGTTTTTACATTGTAATGTTACAGCTTTGCCACCCAAGAGCAATGGGTATCTGCGAGTGGATTGCTATGGTGGGCTTAATCAGATGAGGAGGGATGTGAGTTCATTTTTAGTTCTTTTCCCTATGTTTAGCATCGTCATTCGCTTTGTACTGTTATCGTTTATGTCCAGTAGTTTTAATAGGAGACATGCCAGGCTAACGTGACCTCACCTGGAATATTGCAGTTCTGTGACGGTGTTGGTATTGCTCGCTTGCTAAATGCAACTCTTGTTCTGCCCAAGTTTGAAGTGGCTGCATATTGGAACGAGTCTAGGTAAGAATATGTTTCCTATGGCTTGATAAAGTTTTTGAGCAAGGAATCACTGAGAACTGTTTAAATATTTAAGAACCAAAGTTGAAGAAATTATGTCTTCCTGTTCCTTTTAATAACATATCTTGCTTTGATATTTTTAGTAGAATTGAGCTTCAAATATATATAAGCATTAACCAAGCATACAATGACCACATACCTTTTGAAGCAATTTGTCATATGAATATATGTTTGCAGGAGAAAATTGGGGGGCAGCCAATAGATAGAAATTAATAAGCTTGTTTAGTTTAGAGTCTTTTTGGATACTGAATAGACCAAAATTTGCATTTTTTTGTTGGTGACTTTTTTATCCTTCACCTAAACTAGATGATGATCAATTTTTTGTTTTGCAATCAATAAGAAATTCGTACCCTTAAATTTTCAATGCTAAGGTTTGCATTACCAGGTTTACTGGTTCATAAATAGTTTGCAGTTTACTTGTGTGCTTCAGTTTTATTCGGTATTTATTTCAGTGGTTCAGTGGAGTAGTAAGGCGATGTAACCCCCCACTCCATTGCTTTTTCGTTATCTATTTAACACTGAAGTTATGTTGCTTAATTATCAAGCATATCATATCATGCCCTGCTATCGTATTTATGAACAAAGTTGTACAGAATTTACATTCCATCCTGATATACAGTTTCAACATGCAGTGGATTTGGGGATGTATTTGATGTTGATTATTTCATCCAGCAAATGACTGGGTTTGTTCAAGTTGTGAAAGAGTTGCCCGTAGATCTTGCTTCAAAAGAACCTGTTAGAGTTGATTGCAGTAAACGTAAGGGATCTTTTGATTATATAGAAACCGTACTTCCTTCCCTTTTGGAGCATCAATACATTTCACTCACCCCTGCCATGAGTCAGAGAAGGGATAGGTACAGTGCAGTTGAGAGTCTCGCGCTCTTCTTTCTTTCACTATCACTATTTTGCTTTCCTATTTCATGTACTACAGGTGCCTTAAATTTATGAGCTTTTACAACTTGATATGATTTATTGCCCTCACGGTTTGTGCAAAAAGGTCGCTGGAAACTTGTTTTCCAATTTTCTAGAGATGTACATTTTATACACCAAGGACTTCCAAAATTTCTCATTTGCTAAAATAGAAGAGGCTAGGTTCAGATTCTAATAATTCATGCTTTGTACTGTACAACACATGTCCCAGAGCAGTTATCGTACATGTCCCAGAGCTGTTATCGTTCTGCAAGGTAGTCACACACACAATATAAGATTGCTGTAATCTGGCAACAATACTACCGTATCGAGTTCATTGTCATATCTTTTCCAGTTATGCACTATATTTTCTGACGATTGATATCATTAAATATCAGCATTACACTGACCACCACAAATGTGCAGGTATCCTCTACATGCAAAAACTGCCTTTTGCCAGGCTTGTTACAACGCCTTGCGATTAACCAGTGCTTTGGAGAAGAAAGGGACTGAGCTTCTAGATGCTATACCGAAACCCTTTCTTTCACTTCACCTTCGTTTTGAACCCGATATGGTAGCTTATAGCCAGTGTGAGTACTCTGGGCTTTCTCCCACTGCTGCTCAGAGCATAGATGCTGCACGTGGAGAAAGGAAACCGTGGACTGGAGAACAAGCTCATTTGTGGAGAAGTCGAGGAAAATGCCCCCTTACACCAAAGGAAACAGCAATCATTCTGCAAGCTCTTTCAATTCCTACAGACACCAACATATATTTAGCAGCTGGAGATGGCCTGATGGAACTCAATGATCTAACTTCAGTATTCACAAATATATATACTAAATCCGCACTTTTAAGTGGTGAGGACTTCAAAAACATGCATGGAAACACCAAAGCTGCCCTGGATTATTATGTTTCGATCAACAGTGATTCATATGTGGCAACCTATTTTGGCAACATGGATAAAATGGTTGCTGCAATGCGGGCTTTTAAGGGTCTGTATAAAACACTTTTCTTAAGTAGGAGGGGTTTTGCAGTTTTAACTTCTCAGGGCCTCAAGGGGAGCTCGCTAATGGAAGCATTGTGGAAAGTTCACAGAGATGATTTTGTAATGGGCGTTGGATCTGCATTGCCTGATTGCTTTTGCGAATTTAAACTATAACAAGGTCACTGTTAGTCCTATTTCATGTAAAAACACCAAGATGAATATGTATTTGAAATTTTGCCAAAATGCTTTTGTAGAATTACTTGTATGGTTAGGGACTAGTTCATTCCCATGGTTTAGCATATTAATTTTCATCATAATGCATAATTTTCATATGATTTCGACTTTAGATAATTTCCGTATGATTTCGACTTTAGAGTATCAATGTATCAATTAATGGAGAAGATAATCTCCAACTGCTTTATCCACCAATTTACTATCTTTATCTATCGTCGAATATTAATTGTAATGTGTATTTGTATTTTTAAGTCTGCATAAGATTGTTTCTGACAAAATGTTATTACATATTATTCAAAAGTAATTACAATGTTTAACACTTTGCAAAGAATTATAACATTTTGCAAAGCATTATAAATCATTTGAATTTGCTAAAATGTAAAATGGATTCAAACGATGTTAATTAACTAATATTAATACAAAATGGAAAATAGCTCCATCTATTATTAAGTCTGGAACTAACAAACGGAAATAACGAAGTTATATCTTTTGTTGATAATTTTTACGACTTAAATAACTTACCTTATTTATGATATCTTTGCCGTGTCTGGAACTAACAAACGGAAATAACGAAATTATATCTTCGGTTGATAATTTTTACGACTTAAATAACTTACCTTATTTATGATATCTTTGCCGTGTAATATGAAATATCCTCCCACTTTTTTGACACTCGTAAACTGCATATATCATTATCCGAAAATTACCATTCATATTATTCACGCATAACTCACTCTTCTCTTTCTATTGAATGAATTTCGAATCTGATTTTGTTCTAAAATTCATAAAGAAATCAAACCAATTATAAATATGGAAATTGTTAGCCAAACGGCCAATATTGGTTTAATTCTACTCCGTTAAAATTGGACTTGTTATTTCACTGCTTTTCTTACTCTCCAAGTTTAAAAGATGATTTGATTTATTTTTGTGATTATAGAATCTAATATAATTCAAAATTGATTGCTGAATAATGTTGAACATCGTGAACTCTTACCTGATGGAAGGCATGTTTATTATCTCTAATAAATAATTTTACAGTTATACTTGTTAGTTGGCGAGATTGTAAAAGCTTGTTAGTTAGCAAGATTGTAAGAGCTGGTGAGATAGTGTGATAAAGACTCATGGATTGAACGGGCTGAGTTCGTTATCTACATCTCCAGCTTAATACATTTCTCTGCTCAACCATTTTGGTGAGTTTCATTTATGCGATCACATGTACTGAGATGTAAGTGATTTGAGATTGGTGAAGAGCGATAACATTTTCAATGATTTGGCATTGATGAAGAATGATAACATTTTCGGTAATTCGAGAAGTTCGAGAGGTGCAATCTATTAACATGGCTCTCGAGGTTTTTCGATTAAGGAATAATGAAAATATACAAATTGTTACACGGTTATAAAGTGGAAAGTTAAGTATTATTTTAATTAATAAAGAAAATAAGAACAAAATAAAAATAGTTGGTTGTTTCCTTACAATTGAACTCTCGTGTCTATAAATAAAATGAACACTCCTATTTATACACAAATACCTTCTCAATGAATGGTGGAGATCGATATAAAACAATGGTGGAGGTAGATCTTCTAGGTCCTACCAAAGTCTAGATAGTCCTCCTATACTAGAGAGTTTACTCAACATCTGGGAGAATTCAATTTTACAAGATATAGTCAAGGTTTGCCAAAAAACCCCAGTAAAATAGGAGAATACTGACTTTGCTTTAAAAATTTCCAGGTTGATAAGTTAAATTACTTAATAGTACACTCAACTGATAAAGTAATCATCTTTAAAATTATCATATCGACTAGACGACTACACCCTTCGTTTCAAATAAACGACTTTATTAATCTTTTTTAGTCAACAATATTTAATTTAATTTGAATTTACTCCTAAATTATTTATGTAAATTGTTCAAGTCAATTATATAAATTAATTTATCGAATTTATAAATTAAATGAGGGTCGACTTAATATCCACTTGATGAAGTTTGTGCGTTCCTGAAGAATTGGATAAGATCAAGTGGCCAACCCTACAAAGGAAAGGCCCCGAGTCAAGTCCGATAAGACTCGGCCCACGTCCTATACCATCTCACTCACACGGTTTGGGCCGCAGTTTCCTTTCTTGTCCTTTTCCGACTTTCACTCTACCTTCAATATCTCATACCCCTATATATACCAAAATCAACTAAACTAGTCAAAACCCAAAATCTATACAAAAAAAAACCAGCAAACATGGAAAAGGACTACACTGCCCGTTCATCACCTTCCCTCAAGCACAAATTCCGAAACTCATTCTGCTTCTCCTGCTGTTTCCGCCGCCCAAACCGCCACCACCACCTCCCGTCCCCACCCACACCTTCCGACGACAGTCCGGCTCTAATCTGGTCGAAACCGGAAGCGAAAACTGACCTCTCGATAGCCGAGATCAAGGAAAAGTGTCGCTCATTGCTGGGGATTAATCCGCATAAGCATCGGAGAAGCTCGTCGACTGAGTTTCGGTACGATCCGTTGAGTTATGCGTTGAATTTCGAGGACTCGTTTGAGAAAGACTATGAGGCGCCGTTGAAGAATTTCTGCGCTAGATTGCCGCCGTCTCCTCCGGTGGCGTCTACGGTGGTCAATTAGGGTTGCGAGATTTGGGGATTTTTGGGACGTTTTAATTTGATGTTGTTTGCGCTATATTTTTGTCTTATTTGTGGATAATACTTTGTTTTCTAATGATAATTGTGGATAATATTATTGGGCCGGTTTATTATACTGTTGGAGCGTTTCATTAATTTTAAATGAAAAAGTAAACTGAAATTATATTCTATACCAATCAGTTTATGATTAAATTTAATATTTCTTGCTAGTTGCGGAAAAATGGAAGTGGATTGGTGTAAGTGACAAATGCAAGTGGGGGTTCATTCGTATACGTTTTATCTCGTGATCTTGTAAAATTGGGATTTTTTGGTTTTAGTTGGCGAATGATGATGGTGTAGATAAAACTGCTAAATTGCAAAGAGTTTTAGAGTATCAAATACCGATATTAATCGAATAATAATATATATCGTGAATAAAGTAAGAGATGTCGAAAAAGTGACGATATCAATTAAATAATAAGATATAATATTAAGAGATGTCAAAAAAAGTGATAAAATATATGGTGAATATTATAATGGAAAGTGTGATAAAAAACTTTTCAAATTAAAATGAAAACTTTTTTTGTTTTCTGCTGCTGCAAGCAAAATAAGGCACGAACATGTTGCCAACTTTTGACATACCATCTACCTCTTAAAAAATTATTCTCGAGTTTTACTCGCTTTCTGATTTGCCTCTTGGATCTGCTGCTGTAGTTGCATAATTTCAGAATCTTTATTGTGAATTTCAGACTGAACTTTCTTGACCATGACTTCATATGTCTTGAGTAGGCTATGCTGCTCTTGGATCTCTGCAGCTAATCGAGAATCTTGTGGAGAGGAACATATAGGTTTTCGATTATGTTCTCGGTAGAAATGCTTGAGCTCAGATAGTCTTCAACTCCGATATTACAAGTTTATCGGCAGCTTGGATTTTATCAGGCTCGGGTTGAAGTTGAATGTAAGCAGACTTGAAAGATGGAATGTTTGTGAAAAGCCTTGGTTGAGAACCTTCTTGCTATCACGAAGTTGACAATCTCTAGCACCAGTGTGTTGCATATCTTCTTTGGTTAAGAAAGGAATTTGCAAAAATCAGAAGTAAAAAATAGAAGGTATGCTGCTTATGTTCTTTAAGTGGAAAGTTGTTTGAGATGGATAAAAATGAGAAGTAAAAAAGAAAAGGTAAGTTGTTTGAGATGGATAAAATTGAGAAGTAAAAAAGATAAAGTATGCCGCTTGTGTTCTTTAAATTGCACGGATATATTCTCCCGTTACTTGTAAGTTGTTCGTTTTTTTTTTTTCAAAGTTAAAAAATTGAACTTTCACTAAGAACAAATCTAGTGTAATGAAATTTTAGAAGTTAGTGTCAAATAGGAAAACAAGCATATGAGAAGTCCAAAATTGACATGGTTTACTCTCTTCTCCACCCTCTGATGGAGACTGTCACAATTTAGCAGTAACAGATGCAACAAATATAGAAAGAGCAGCGGAAAACTAAGAACTAGACACCGAAAGATTCACACTTGAGCCTCTACTTCACAAGATCAACGCTGTTCTGCACATGGACCGGAAAGCCTGGACGACGAGTAAGTAAGACCGAATTCTGGTACATTAGAACAAGAAAATGTAGAAACTACTGATCATATACAAAAATTATGTAGGGTCAGTGAAAATAAACTTTTCCAGTAAGATTGGAGAAACAGGCCAAAAATGCAGTCTCAAAATGGTTGATTGCAATTTGCATTCCTAATTGAACTTTTTTATTACAGGTTTTGTTGCCACTCACATGAACGTTGCAAACAAAAATATAGCAGGATGCAAACTTCTTGTAGTGGCCGTCAAGTACATCATCGGACAAGAAAGGTAACATCAAAGATGCTTCTGTTAGTAAGAGTAACCAGCCAAAGTCGATTTATTTATAGAAATAGTTTGTTTAGCCTAATTTATATGGCTAATAGTAGCTAGCTTTTTGACAGACACTTGCCTTCTTCTTCTGCTACATATACAGTTATCAGTTTTGAAAAAGTTGTTGCAAAGATGCATTTTTTTAGACTGTATTTCACAGATGTAGATACCTAGCCGGATTCATATACATAACCTGGAGTGAATTTCGTTTTGACACTGCAGCTTCCGTTCATGTTGTTTACTTTGCACCTGAAGCAGCTGGTCCTGAAGTTCCTGAAATCAAAGTTTACTTGAATGGAGTTGACACTCCTAATATGCTTGGAGCAACAGTATGCTTACGATTTCTTTGGCTATTCTTTCAAAATCGAGGCATCGCACCATACATAGGAAAAAACCATGAAACCGTGTTTGGCAGGTTGGAGTAAGTCAGTAAACTATACCACCATTTGTATTGAAGCATAATATTGGTATTAGGAAGTTCATAGTATAAAATCCTGAATCTGGTTTCATAAGGATCAATTGGTAAATCAATTTTCATTATGCACATCTACTTGACATCAATTTGCTGAATCAAGAAAGAAAGCAATATAATTTTCTGATCAACCATATCCCCTGCATCAGATATTAGCCAATCCCGCATTCATTGAGAAAACAACATTAGCATATGTATGAATTACTAGTAGCAAATAAACAAGAAGCATATCTGTAGAGAGAGATTGAGTGCTTCAGTTCTTGAACACATATACACAGTAGACAGTACACTAAGATATCAAAACTAATAATGGTCCAGGCATGCTTCGACTGATCGATCACCATATCTGAGTACTGTCTATAAGCAAGAAGTCAGTGCTAAATGACCAAATCTAAACCGGCTATTCATACTATATCTTTAAGATACTAGCTTGAACAATTTGCGGTAAAATTACTAACTTATAAATCTAAACTGATCAGTTGAACAAGTACATTTCTTCTCTATCCTGATCGGGCGATTGCTGCAAGAACAACCAAGAGAACCTCAGCAAGAACAAACCAGAGAACCCCGCAGATAGCAAGCTCATACATGGCCATAAAAATCTGATAATTTGCGAAAGCGTCGTAACAACATAAAAGAAGATAATTATCAGAAGGCCGCGTAACCGTCCAATGAATTCCAGGAACCTCAGGGTGCATGATAAAGCAGTTGCGCTGGTCCAGCCGACGCGCCATATTAGTCCTAATTGCATAGTACACATCCAGCCTCAACAATGCAAATTCCATATAGCCTCCGAAAAATAAGTGGTTCCTGTTCGCCAGGAACATTTTGAGCTGTAATGGCATTCGGGGAGGGGCATGAGCTAGCTGGAAGAAGAGGAAAGAGCGCCCGACAAACAGTTGCAGGACGTCAGGCATTCTAGTGGATCCACGACCAGGCAAGACGGCGAGGTAGACGATCTTGAGTCGAACTGTTGGGAGAGACAAGTAAGCATTGGCATTGATTATCCATTTGTTGACATTTTCAGGATTGTGCGTGACAACTACATCGATGCTTTCCTTGAGTTCAGGCCACATTAGTGTGTATTCAGCCTCCATTTTCGATATCTATGTTTCTTGATTCTTGAACAGAGTTATGATCGATAAGAAAGATGAAGGAGTAGGAGACTAAAGTATCGGTTTCAATGTATACACATTTATATAAATACCGGACTTGCTGTGTAACCGCCATTTATATAATTATTGTCATTGTGATTAACAGAAAATTAACTGCTTATCTAATTAGTACAAGTGCTTAGGAGTTCGGAGTGGTCAAGCCCATTTAATTTGCAGGTATTCGAATCCGATCTTCATGTTTTCTTCGATTTTTTGTAAAGTTTTTCGAAGAGTATGGTTTGTGATTCAAATTTAATCGTCGTGTATTCCGTCAATATCTTTTGTAAAGTACTGATTGTTGAACGTATCCATAGTTAACATTTTGTTATACTATAATTTAATTGAACAATTTACGTTTAAGATTTATAATTAACTTTAAGTTAAAGTTGAAAAATATTGACTGTCAAATTTAAAATATAATATTTGTTATAGCACAGAGGAGTAGTATTTTAAATTGAATATGAGTACAAATGTACAATATTCTCTTAATTTTTCTTTACCCTTTTTATATTTAAATTTTAAATAGTAGCCCTTATAAGGATTTTAGTTTATCCCTTCTTATTAGGGGTGTTAAACGAGCCGATCGAGTTGAGCTTTGACTTAATGGATCACTGATCGTCAGAATTTTAAGTATGCTCGTGATCGTCGAGCTTTTCATAACCATGCTCGTGATCGGCTCGTTAAAAGATCGACTTACTTGCGAGTAGCTCGATA
>JAYMSP010006845.1:0-10942 GCA_036897095.1 Plantago elongata
GAGTATTTCGGCGACGGGTTGGTTTAGCAATTGCTGAAGCACTAGGATGAGGACTCCTAGCAGAAGCTACTGGTCGCGTAACAAACGGACATTTTGCAAAACGGTGTCGATTACTTCCACACCTTAGGCAACGTCCTTTCTTTCGCCAGCATTGCGCTTCTGTGTGATCTGGCTTACCGCAGAAATTGCAAGTAATTCTGATAGGGGCTCTCAGCGGAAGATTCCCATGAGCAGACATAACCCAGGGTCGAGTTGCTGACCTCTGTACATGTTTTCCACTGAAAGCCCGTTTCCTGTTCTTATCAAAGTCCCGGGGTTCCGGTTGGTGGGGTTTTCCTGTTCCTTTTTCCGGCACGGACTCTTAGCTCCAGATATAATGACCACAGCTTTTCCCGCTGCCGTTTCAGGAATTTGGGAAAAAGAAGGTGGTTCGATTCTAGGAGGCTCTTCTACAGGCGGTGGTTCTACTCGAGGGGATGGCTGCGGGTTACTACTTTCGTGTACTAAGGGGTTCGGGTCAGTCATCGTGCTGTAAGTAAATTAAAAGTCGCAATCAATACCTGATCATAGCTTAGTCTACTCAGGTTTACGCAACTATCACAAGGAAGCTTCGTTCATCTATCGAAGTCAATAATTTAGATCATAATGGTGCATATTTATGTGTCTCTCCCCCATTTTTGAAAGTAATATAGGAGTTGGTATTTGGAAGTGCGTCACAGTCCTATTGGTCCAAACCGGGCTCTGATACAACTCTGTAAGGCCCCGGTCTGGTCCGGACGTCAAGGTTTATGCCGAACTTCCAAATACAAATTCATCTCAAATCGTATAATTAATACACACCCCAATTATAATTTACGAGTCACGAGTCATTTCACACTCCTTAAAAAAAATCAGCAGTGGAATAGCACGACCTAGTGTCAGTCTGTCTATCTCCTAGCTACCCCAATCTCACGTCGTGTTCTTTACCTGGGAAAGACATTATTAGGACAAGGAGAGTGTCAGTCATATAGACTCAGTGAGGATAATCAGGCATGCATGAAGATGACTATGAATGCAACACGATAACAAACCACCACAACACGCTAATCAGGCACTTTAAAAAAAAAAAAAAATGGGGAAAAGTTTCACAGGCAGTCAGGATGATATGAAAGGTGCTAGATTTTACAGTACTTGGACAGTAACCGTCTTGGGCTGGACCAAACTGATCAGGTATTGGTTAATAACAAGTGTGGAGGCGTGACCTCTCTGGTGTTGCATTGATGGACACGACTCCATCGCAACCCGAATATAACAAGTGTGGAGGTGTGACCTCTCTGGTGTTGCATTGATGGACACGACTCCATCGCAACCCGAACATAACAAGTGTGGAGGCGTGACCTCTCTGGTGTTGCATTGATGGACACGACTCCATCGCAACCCGAATATAACAGTGGAGGAGCGACCTCGCAGTTGTTGCATGTGATAGGGGCGACCCATCGCATCACACATATAGGACCGTTTGAATAGTCCGAACAGTAACGTGAGCACGAAAATATAGCGCTGCAGAATGCTTTATAAAATGTTGTCGAACAAGTCGACCAGGCCGGTTTCCCAAGTTTTTCAAAAATAGTGTGTGGCTGCTTTTCAAAATCAGTTTTCGTGCAATGCAAATCATGTAGAACAGCAGGATATAATCTGGATGGAACAACAGGAGATAACTGAAATAGAATAACACGATATAATCAGGTCAGAGTATCAAGATGTAACTAGAATATAGATCAACAGGTTCAACTAAATTCATTAAGTCAGTAGTCGTAGTTAGTAGTCGCGTCATAGTTAGTCGGGATGTCATCGCGCAGACAGAGTCAGTGTTAGGCAGACAGATACATAAACAGGAACAGGTATGGGAATTTAAGGCAATGAAAGTTAACAACTTTCCTAGGGCCGGATGCCGAAAGCCTGACATCGCTCACCTTGAATGGGCTGGTACGCTATGCAACTTCATATCCTACTGCACAGATAATGCTACTTAGCTTTTACACGAGGCTAATTATAAATTCCCGTAAAATTCCCCTCCCAACATCAATTAGAACAAGCAGTAACAGTCAGAAAAATATCTAGTTAATTCCATTATTTCAAGATACATTTCTTCGTATGAGTCCTTAGAGAGATTGCAATCATACGTGACCTCATAATTTTCAAAACTCATAGACGTTTCTTATAACTAAAGAGTAATCAGGTTCAGACCACAACAATCTTAGAGTATTTACACAGTACATCACTCGAATTAACTTAAACTATTTCAAACGGTCATACTCATAGTATTTAAATGCTCATACAAGTTTCTTCGTATTTCTAAACATGGTTACTATCTACTAGCATCTTGATTACTATTCAGCATCTTCCTCCTCCATCAGCTTAAGCTCCCCTAATACTCCTTCGTAGCTAGCTCCACAATCCAACAAATACACATCATTCCCAACAAACTTCAATCACATAACACCTATGCGCACAATGAACATTAAAATACTTATAAATAGGCAGGCTTACAAACTGAAACTCTAGCATACAGAAACGATCAACAGTGCTACTCTATTATCACTAGGCTCAACGGAGTTCGACATCACAAAACTAACATGAACAGTATATACACAGGCTCAGCCACATACATAGTACCTTTCCAAGGTACAAGAACAGGGAGGTAACATAACAGTATTTACAGGTTTATCCCTACGCAGTAAGCATTTCAATGTACAGATGACAGAAACACGTGCGGCATACCCGTGATACACTACTACGCACTGCCGACAAGGCAGTAACCAACAACAGATAGACCAACATATAACAATTGACTCGCAGAAGCACGAAACAGTTGAGCAGTATACCTTACTAACTGTACTGCTCTGCTAACACAATACACCGACAAATTTGACAAAGCTCGACCCAAGTTCAAATTCCAGGAAAAAAAATCAATCCAAATTCAAACATTCGAACACAGTTGACAAGAACTGTCATAACCAGAGCAACCATACACACATACAAGCAGTACGCATACACCATTACACGCATTGCACAAGAACATCAAGGATCAAATCTTCAGTCGACTAGAATACATGGGCATGTGACCAAGCTTAATCTACAAAATTCAATCTACAGCTGAACATAACACACTATACTAAATTCAATGAATTAACATAACTTAACCACGCAGTATGCCCTTCTACTGCACGGTGATAAACTAAAACAAGCAGCAATTACCAAGTGATACATACCATGCTCGTCACGCCGCAAGGCAGTGACGGCAATCAACAAGCAGTATATTATACCCTAGCCTACAGTCGACAACCAGTCGACACTTATACCCAGTCACGCAATCCAGCAATACGCAACACAATTAAAATTCACACATTTAATTAATTACATACGGTCGACGACCAATCTACCATCATAGCTATATGAGACACAGCACCAACATACGTACATGGAAACAGAACAAGAGACTCACAGCTAGTAGAGCAGAACAATTCGCACACAGACTAAACTACAGCAAGATACATAATTTCGCTACTCAAAGAATCAGACAACAACCAAGTACTCGCAGCAGACACAAATCATCACACATCACGCATAACACATATCAACATACACGCTGTCGACATCCACCTATACTAGACACACCATCATGCATACGCAAGCAGTAGACAGTAATCTCTTTGAATACGCAAATAAATAACAACATAGCTTAACAATAATCACTCTGCCAAACAACAACTAATTGCACTATTCCCATCCCAAATTCGAGAGAAATCGAAAGTGAAGGCTCTAATCGGAGGGAATTGATCGAGCGGGATAGAAGCGACTAGGCGGGGGTGGTTGTGCGGTGGCGACGGGTGGCTGGAAAAAGAAGCTGCAAATAACTACACAGTTTCCCTTCCTTAATTTGAGTATAATCAAAAAAGAGGGATACTAACTGGAATTGATCGCGTATAATGAAACTAATCCGGTGAAATGAGAGCGCGGTGATTGACGGTGAAAGGCGGTGGTGCGGTGGCGGAAGGAGGCTGAAAGGGGGCGGAAGAGAGAAAGAGTGGCAAGGATGTTATAAGTTTTTCGGTTGGTGGGGGACAATGGGGCGGTCGGTATTTATAAATGGGTAAACGCCGACCTCTCGGCCGGAATTCCACCGTGTCCCGCCACCTCTCGCTCTTCCGGTCCACGAGTCCTCAATGCGTGCGTTTTTTGGCCACGTGGCGTGCAGGGTTATTTCGGTCTTTTTAAGCGGCGGCTGTGGTCGGTGGGAGGGGCGGCTCATTCCTAGAGAAGCAACCGGCGCGGATTGGGTGGAAATGGCGGATTGGATCGGTTGAATGGAGAAGAACATATGTCGGAGAAGAAGGTAATTTAAGGGCATTATGGTCATTTCGAAATTATATAAACCTGGTTCCTTCTGGACTCCAAACGGCTCGTAAATAAATTCCGAAAAAATATGAAATGAAATCCTGGGCGATATTTAAGACGAACTAAAGCCGTATAAAAATTAAAATAAATAATTTTATTTTATTATTTTTATTATTATTTTATTATCATAATATCCATTAGCAATTTACTAGCGAATACGCTCGGCGTTTAATTTCTAAATTCGACTCAATATTAACAGTCAACAGTTTTGCCCGTGTTAAGTCAGGGGCCAGTCGCCCATTCGAAATAATAATATTAATATTAAATTAATTTCTGATACGTACTAAAATTCGCGGCTCTTACACTCTCCCCCACTTTAGGGAATTTGGTCCTCCAAATTCGACCTATCCCCGGTAAACAAATAGGGGTACTTCTCTCGTATCTCAGCTTCTTTCTCCTAAGTTGCTTCTTCCTGGGTAAGATTCTGCCAGAGAATCTTAACTAAGGGAATCTGCTTATTCCTGAGTTCTTTCTGATTGTCCATCGGTTTGTGGGTGAGCAGCAGTACTAAATTTTTGTTGTGATCCTTGCAACAACCCAAATAGCTCATCTATGTGGGGTAATGGGTATTTGGGTTTGATAGTTAGATTATTCAACCTTCGATAATCTATAAACATTCTCAGTGTCGTCCTTCTTCTTAACAAACAATACCGGAGCGTCCTATGGTGCTACTTGAATGATTGAAACCTTTTCCCAGCAACTCTTGTAACTGAGTCTTAAGTCCACGGGGTTTCGCTGTGGTCAGGATACAGGTTCAGCTTCAGGAAGGGTTTCTATGACAAATTCTAGTTCACGATGAGGTGGTAAGATGTCGGGTTCTTCCGGGAATACATCCAGAATTTCCCTTACAACCTCAACATTTTCTAATCTGGTTTTTTCCAGTGCAGGGTTAATCAAGTAAGCTAGGTAGACTTGGCACCCATGCTTCAAGAATTTACATGCCTTAGCTGCAGATATCACTCAGTTTCGTCAATAGTGGAAGTTTCAAGGTGCTCGACTTTCCTAGGGATTCTGGTTTCGATAGTCGAGTATAGCATGATGCACGTACAACCAATCCATGTCCAGCATTAAATCATGCGTATCTAATATTATCTCAATCAGATCTGCTGGGTAACTTTCACCCAGATACTCAACTGCGCAGTTAGTGTAGACCCTATCTGATATTACACTACTACTAAAAGGAGATTTGATATCAAAGTAGTATGCTAGTTTAGCAGGAGTGAAATCTAATTTTGTAGCATAACAGGCAGCAATGAAAGAGTGTGTTTCTCCACTATCAAATAAAGTTGTACCAGGGATGGATGCAATGGGAATCGTACATTCAATGGCATTATGTGCCGAAGGACTTCCTTGCTCTGCAGTCGTCATGAAAGCTCTGGGTCGAGTATTTCGGCGACGGGTTGGTTTAGCAATTGCTGAAGCACTAGGATGAGGACTCCTAGCAGAAGCTACTGGTCGCATAACAGACGGACATTCCGTAAAACGGTGTCGATTACTTCCACACCTTAGGCAATGTCCTTTCTTTCGCTAGCATTGCGCTTCTGCGTGGTATGGCTTACTGCAAAAATTGCAAGTAATTCTAATAGGGGCGCTCGACGAAAGATTCCGACGAACAGACTTAACCCGTGGTCGAGTTGCTGACCTCTGTACAAGTTTTCCACTGAAAGCCTGTTTTCGGCGTTCCGGTTGGTGGGGTTTTTCCTGTTCCTTTTTCCGGCGCGGACTCTTAGCACTAGACTTAATGACCAGAGCTTTTTTAGTTGCCGTTTCCGAAATCTGGGAAAAAGAAGGTGGTTCTATTCTAGGAGGCTCTTCTACATGCACTGGTTCTACTCGAGTGGATGGCTGCGGGTTACTATTTTCGTGGACTAAGGGGTTCGGGTCTGTCATTGTGCTGTAAGTAAATTAAAAGCCGCAATCTATACCTGATCATAGCTTCGAGTACTCAGGTCTACGCAACTATCACAAGGAAGCTTCATTCATCTGTCGAAGTCAGTAATTATAGACAATAATGGTGCATATTTATGTGTCTCTCCCCCATTTTTTAAAATAATATAGGAGTTGGTATTTGGAAGTGCGTCACAGTCCTATTGGTCCAAACAAGGCTCTGATACCACTCTGTAAGGCCCCGGTCTGGTCCGGACGTCAAGGATTATGCTGAAATTCCAAATACACATTTATCTCAAATCGTATAATTAATACATACCCCAATTATAATTTACAAGTCACAAGTCATTTCACACTCCTTAAAAAAAATTAGCAGCGGAATAGCACGGCCTAGTGTCAGTCTGTCTATCTCCTAGCTACCACGATCTCACGTAGTGCTCTTTACCTGGGAAAGACAATATAAGGATAAGGAGAGTGTCAACCATATAGACTCAGTGAGGATAATCGGGCATGCATGAAGATGAGTATGAATGCAACACGATAGCAAGCCACCACAACACGCTGATCAGGGACTTTTTTTTAAAAAAAAAAAGGGGAAAACGTTCACAGGTAGTCAGGATGATAGCACATGAAAGGTGCTAGATTTACAGTACTTGGACAGTAACCGTCTTGGGCTGGACCAAACTGATCAGGTATTGGTTAATAACAAGTGTGGAGGCGTGACCTCTCTGGTGTTGCATTGATGGACACGACTCGATCGCAATCCGAATATATAACAGTGGAGGAGCGACCTCGTAGTTGTTGCATGTGATAGGGGCGACCCATCGCAACACACATATAGGACCGTTTGAATAGTCTGAACAGTAACAGGAGCCCGAAAAGATAGCGCTGCAGAATGCTTTATAAAATGTTGTCGAACAAGTCGACCAGGCCGGTTTCCCAAGTTTATCAAAAACAGTGTGTGGTTGCTTTTCAAAATGAGGTTTCGTGCAATGCAAATCATGTGGAACAACAAGATATAATCAGGATGGAACAACAAGAGATAACTGGAATAGAATAACACGATATAATCGGGTCAGAGTATCAAGCTGTAACTAGAATACATATCAATAGGTTCCACTACATTCATTAAGTCAGTAGTCGTAGTTAGTAGTCGCGTCGTAGTTAGTCGGGATGTCGTCGCGCAGTCGGAGTCAGTGTTAGGGAGACAGATAGATAAACGAAAACAGGTATTGGAATTTAAGGCAATGAAAGGTAAAACTTTCCTATGGCCGGATGCCGAAAGCCTGAAATCGCTCACCTTGAATGGGCTGGTACGCTATGCAACTTCGAATCCTGCTGCACAGATAATGCTACTTAGCTTTTACGCAAGGCTAATTATAAATTCCCATAAAATTCCCCTCCCAACAGCAATCGGAACAAGCAGTAATAGTTAGTAAAATATCTAGTTAATTCCATTATTTCCAGATACATTTCTTCGTATGAGTCCTTAGAGAGATTGCAATCATACGTGACCTCATAATTTTCGAAACTCATAGAAGTTTCTTATAACTAAACTGTAATCAGGTTCAGACCACAATAATTTTAGAGTATTTACACAGTACATCACTTGAATTAACTTAAACTATTTCAAACGGTCATAGTCATAGTATTTAAATGCTCATACAAGTTTCTCCGTATTTCTAAACATGGTTACTATCTACTAGCATCTTGATTACTACTCAGCATCTTCCTCCTCCATCAGCTTAAGCATCTCTAAACCTCCTTCGTAGCTAGCTCCGCAATCTAACAAATACACATCATTCCCAAGAAACTTTAATCGCATAACACCTATGCGCACAATGAACATTAAAATACTTATAAACAGGCAGGCTTACAAACTGAAACTCTAGCATACAGACGATCAACAATGCTACTCTATTGTCACTAGGCTCAACAGAGGTCGACATCACGAAACTAACATGAATAGTATATACACAGGCTCAGCAACATACATAGTACCTTCCCAAGGTACAAGAACAGGGAGGTAACATAACAGTATGTACAGGTTTCTCCTTACGCCAAAGCATTTCAATGTACAGATGACAGAAACACGAGCAGCATACCCGTGACACATTACTACGCACTGCCGGCAAGGCAGTAACCAACAACAGACTGACCGACATATATCAATTGACTCGCAAAAGCACAAAACAGTTGAGCAGTATACCCTACTCACTGTACTGCTCTGATAACACAATACACCGGCAAATTGCAAATAGCTCGACCCAAGTTCAAATTCCAGGAAATAAAATCAATCCAAATTCAAATATTCGAACACAGTCGACAAGAACTGTCATAACCAAGACACTCAGACACACATACAAGCAGTAAGCATACACCATTACACGCATTGCACAGGAACATCAAGGATCAACTCTTCAGTCGACTAAAATACATGGGCATGTGACCAAGCTTAATCTACAAAATTCAATGTACAGCTGAACATAACACACTATACTGAATTCAACGAATTAACATAACTTAACCTCGCAGTATGCCCTTCTACTGCACGGTGATAAACTAAAAAAAGCAGTAATTACTAAGTAATACATACCATGCTCGTCACGCTGGCAAGGCAGTGACGGCAACCAACAAGCAGTATACTATACCCTAGCCTACAGTCAACAGCCATTCGACACTTATACCTAGTCACGCAATCCAGCAATACACATCACAATTGCAATTCACGCATTTAATTAATTACACACGGTCGACGACCAGTCGACCATCATAGCTATATCAGACATAGCACCAACATACGTATATGGAAACAGAACAAGAGAGCACAGCTAGCAGAGCACAACAATTCGCACACAGACTGAACTACAGATAGACACAGAATTTCACTACTCGAAGAATCATACAACAACTAAGTACTCGCAGCAGACAAAAATCATCAAACAACACGCATAACACATAGCAACATACACGCCGTCGACAGCCAGTCGACATCCACCTATACTAGACACACCATCATGCATACGCAGGCAGTAGACAGTAATCTCTTTGAATAAGCAAATAAATAACAACATAGCTCAACAATAATCACTTAGCAAACCAACAACTAATTGCACTATTCCCATCCCAAATTCAAGAGAAATCGAAAGAGGAGGTCCTAATCGAAGGGAATTGATCGAGCGGGATAGAAGCGACTAGGCGGGGGTGGCTGTGCGGTGGCGACGGGTGGCTGGCAAAAGAAGCTGCAGATAACTACACAATTTCCCTTCCTTAATTTGAGTGTAATCGAAAAGGAGGGATACTAACTGGAATTGATCGCGTATAACGATACTAATCCTGTGAAATGAGAGCGCGGTGAGTGACGGTGAAAGGCGGTGGCGTGGTTGCGGAAGGAGGCTAAAAGGGGGCGAAAGAGAGAAAGAGTGGCAAGGCTGTTATAAAATTTTCAGTTGGTGAGGGACAATGGGGCGGTCGGTATTTATAGATGGGGAAACGCCGACCTCTCGGCCGAAATTCCACCGTGTTCCGCCACTTCTTGCTCTTCTGGTCCACGCGTCCTCCATGCGAGCATTTCTTGGCCACGCGGTGTGCAGGGTTATTTCGGTCTTTTTAAGCGGCGGCTGTGGTCGGTGGGAGGGGCGGCTCCTTCCCAGAGAAGCAACCGGCGCGGATTGGGTGAAATCGGCAGATTGGATCGGTTGAATGGAGAAGAAGGTATGTTGGAGAAGAAGGTAATTTAAGGGCATCATGGTCATTTCGCAATTATATAAACCTGGTTCCTTCTGGACTCCAAACGGCTTGTAAATAAATTTTGAAAAAATATAAAATTGATTCCCGGGCGATATTTAAGACGAACTAAAGCCGTATAAAAATTAAAATAAATAATTTTATTTTATTATTTTTATTATTATTTTATTATCATAATATCCATTAGCAATTAACTGGCGAATATGCTTGGCGTTTAATTTTTAAATTCGACTCAATATTAACAATTAAAATTTTCACCCATGTTAAGTCAGGGGGTTAGTCGCCCGTTCAAAATAATAATATTAATATTAAATTAATTTCTGATACGTACTAAAATTTGCAGCTCTTACAGATAGAGTTTCTCCTTTCAGAGGGTTCTTTTTCAGAATCCTTAATCAGAAGTTCCTTGAATCTTTCTGAGATTTCCTCATCAAGGGGTATTTTCTTGTTTCCTTCATAGAATACTACATGAACAGATTCTGCAATCTTCATAGTATGCTTTGTAGGCTTTGCTATTCATAAAATAACCAAGAAAAACACCTAAGTCAGCCTTTGGTTGAAATGCTCTCAAGTAGTCTTTTCCATTGTTAAGAACAAAATATCTACGACCAAACACCCTCAAATGTTTGATATTAGGGGGTCCACCAACCAAAAGCTCATAAGGAGTTTTGTCACGGTGCTCGTTTATCAAACATCTATTCTGAGTGTAGCATGTTGTGTTTACAGCTTCAACCCAATAAATCTCACTTATTTCAGTGTTAGCTAGCATAGTCCTTCTAGCTTCTTTAAGGGATCTATTCTTCCTTTCAGCAACACCATTTTGTTGTGGTGTCCTTACTGAAGATAGTTGATGTTGTATACATTTGCAGGT
>JAYMSP010006846.1:0-10940 GCA_036897095.1 Plantago elongata
AAAAGATATGTGGAGGATCGTGCATTATTGAAGCAATATGCAGAGAACGATTGTGTTATAGATGGCGGGAAAGTGTATAATATGCAGAAAGAAGAGGTACCTGTCACATCTGACGGGCAAGAATGCGTTCTACGACCTGTGGTACGACTACCTGAGAAAAATGTTGTTCTTACGCGTATTAATCCCGAGGTAAGAGCATATTTTGATGTCTAACTTGCCCCTTTACTTTATGATTACTTTTGTTCATCCATCTGTTTCTTGGACTTGGGAATTTAGTATTCTCAAATTTGTTCTGCTCTCTAGAGCTTGTAATCTTGTATAGATGAAGTGTGCATTGCATTCTCCAATGAGGCACTTAAAGAAACTATCCATCGACTTAATATTCAATGCTCTGTGAAAATGAGTAACAATATCTGTGGATGAAGATCTCTGTTCAGTAAATTACAGCATCGCATTAGAGTTCTCTGTTACACTTTCAATCGTTGGTATCTAATGCTCCCTCCGCCATGAATTTAACTTCCCTCATTCCGTTTTGGGACGTCCCAATGCGATCCCATTCCTTAAACGTGAAATCTCTCGCTTTATTCAATATATCTGATACTTTATTCACTCCATTTCCTACGTTATTCTCTATTTCTTCTACTTTATTCGACCTTCTTTTAAAAGTTAAAACTTGTTCCCGGCCCGCATGGAGATCAATCCGGGACAGAGGGAATAACATGTATTATCATTCTACAGCCAATTTCGTTGCATCACATCGCCTTGTTAACATGGATTTTGGTTTAACAGAATCGTGACACTAGTGTGTTAGTCAGGCTGCGTCCTGCTTGGGAAGACTTGAAACATTACTTGTTTAATAAGGGGCGCAGAAGATTTGAAGTCTATGTTTGCACCATGGCTGAAAGAGATTATGCTCTGGAAATGTGGAGGTTGCTTGATCCAGAAGCTCACTTGATCAGTACAAAGCAACTGCTGAACCGTGTTGTATGTGTCAAATCAGGTATACTTCATACCTTCATAGAGAACTATTTTATTTTCCAAGGGTCTTGAAGCATGTTCAGTTTTACATCAAGATAGCATGCTGGAACTTTGGAAGTGAATTGGTGTAAAACTAATATTATTTCATTTTTCAAACATAAACGCAATTTTTAATTTCTTATATGCTGTTTCTTGTTTGGTGAATGGATAGTGTGCCTTTATATGATGTGAAAAATGGAAAATTCTTAGGCATACACACCTAGTTTACAATTGAATTGTAGACTATGTGGCTATAAATGTTCCATGCACTTGCTAATTGCATTATTTCTGGAAATGCTTAATCTAATAAGCAAGTGAATGGAACGTTTACAGCCACATGTTTTACAATTAAGCTGTACACTAGACCAGCGCGAGAATGACTTTGAGATATACCGCTTCCAGTGATTCATCAAGTATCTAATCCTTGACATGCTCTCTCCCCATTGGTATGCTTCAGCTTAATTATATATGCGATACTCTTTTATTAATTGAAATTATGTTTCTATTGCTTTTAGGTTCTAGGAAATCGCTGCTTAATGTCTTTAAGGATGGTGATTGCCACCCAAAAATGGCCATGGTAATTGATGATCGTTTAAAGGTGTGGGAGGAGAAGGATCAGCCTCGAGTTCATGTTGTCCCTGCATTTACTCCATATTATGCTCCACAAGCTGAGGTACCGCATTTTGATTATTAAGAGAGTTCATTCGTTAGCTTTAAGACTAACGGTAATACCACATCTCTTCCTTATGTAGATGGCAAATGCTGTTCCTGTCCTTTGTGTAGCAAGGAATGTTGCTTGCAATGTTAGAGGTGGTTTTTTCAAGTGAGTTGAAATATTTTATTCTATTAAGGTCTTCTCTCGATACATATGTGTCTGTGTGTGTCTGCTCGCGGACACATATATGTAGATAATTGGATCCCTTTCATATTTTTCTTGACTGGTGGCTCTATAAGAATTTTTCTTTGAACAACCAGAGAGTTTGATGATGATCTATGGAAAAGAATATCTGAGATTTTCCATGAAGATGATTTAGTGAATTTACCTTGCGGACCTGATGTTAGCAACTACTTGATATCTGAGGTGAACATATTGATCTTTGCCTATCTAGATCTATACATACTTAAACACATTATGAATGATCATCTGCAACTTTGGCCAGGATGCAAGTTTTATACCAAACAGTAATGCGAATGTTCCAGTTGCTGAGGGAATGAATGCAGCGGAAGTTGGACAGAGATTGAACTGCTTGGTAGGTTCTTTTGCCATTTAATTGTATTTCATTAAGTGTCTTTTTGCCTCATCACTTGACATGTGGGGACAATTTAGTAGGCCTTAATTGCTTGTACTGTCTTATATCATCAGGAAGAGACAAATGTTGGGAGAACCAGTTCTCATACCATGTCTAGTAATCTTGAGCGAAGATCTGAGGACTCCGAGCTCCCTGTTACATCTTTTGCAAGTTCTGCTTCAGCATCCACAAGAGCCCCCCTTGAAAGTAAGTATCCATATTTGATCCAAATATCTGAGTAAAGTAATGGGCATTTGTGTCCTGGGATGATCGATAGTTTTTTTTTGATAAGAGTGAAATTCATCCTCACTCTCTGCACTGTTCAATCAGAACCTGGTTTTCGTGGGGATCCATCACGAAGAGGTGGAAAATTCTCCGCTGAATTGCCTATGCCGCCCAAGGCACATAATTTACAGCCACAGGGAGGCTGGTTAGTGGAAGAAAGTTCTAGAGGACATTTAGGCTTCCAAGCAACCACAACTTTTCCAGAGCACGGTCCATCTGATAGGTTTCGAGACCGTCAAAACTCTCTTAGCCATGGTACATCGTCTTCAGTTCCTGGAGGATTAATGCAAGCTCCACAAGAAAAAAAAGAAGAGGTAGCGATTTCAAAAAAAAGTCACTTTCTTTCTGTCTAGAGTTGGTTGTTTGAAAGTCCAGCAACTTAGATCGAGACATGTTATGTTACCTTTTGCAGTATAGATCAGGTCATGAAACTCGAAAAACGGGCTTTCTACTGCCAGATCAACCTGCTGGTAAAAGAATTCTTTGTTTTTTCTATTACTTCGAATGTGAATTCTCTTCAAGTCTTTAAGGTTCTTTGTCTCTGCATACTCTTTGCACTCTGATCTACAAATTTCTATTCATGTCTGCTGTTTGCACGAGTTAAGACATGAGCACTCTAGGATGTAGACATGAGCACTCTAGGATGTACTGGTACAGCATGTTTTTGAATGTTGCAGTATCGGATACATGGGCAGGCGGATAATGGGTTTGCAGTTTTGCACAATGTACATACCTTAGACATGACATGTGCTGGGTACATTATTACTATGTGTTTGATATATGCAGACTAAATTAGTGGTACTGATAGATGTAAAACTTAGTAAGAAAGGGAAAGGTGACATTTGTATTGTGAAAAATATAAATGGTAGAGTTATTGATTGTGATTGCAATATCTCCACGACGCCAGGAGGCCTGGCTGCCCCTGGCGATACGTGGCGGTCACTATGCTCCGCGATGCGGAGCAGTCGTTAATTGAATCCAGCTGCTTTAAGAGTGTTTTTGTTTTGTGGGCAAAATTACTATGTTGCCTTATTACAATTTTGCCCCGCACTTATAAGACCTAATTTAGCTGGGAGAATAGCAGCAGTCGTTGTTCTCCCCAAACATAGCTAGTTTGATATTTTCCCTCTTGGCGTTTGAGATTTCTTCATCCCTTCTCTTCTCTCCGGGCGGTGGCGCTGTGCCTGCGAGAGGTGATTTTCTTATTTTGTATATTTTTCTGTTTTATTTTCTTTCTTTTTCTGATTTTCTGTTTCGATTCCTTTTATTTTCTTTCTGTTTTATAATCTTCTTCATTTTCGAGGAGATTGGTGATGAAGAAGAAATGAATTTTGTTGATAATTGACTACTTATTGGCATTTGCGTTGGATACCCCACAAACATTTAGTTCTTTGTTGCTCCACTTTTGTTGAATTTGTAGTGGTCATCCCACTCCTGCTATCCCTCTATTTGGGGTCGGCTGCTCCGCGCCGCTATCTCGGATCCATAACTATGATAAATGTAATATGTGACAATTTATCTGGGATGAAGGGAGAATAATTTATTGTATGTCATAATATGCTTGAAGTTAGCAATACAAAAAACTACAAACAACCATACCCAAGCTGTTTTATACCCTAGTTTTTTAATTTGAAAATCTAGGGTATAAAACAGTCGTACCAAATATGTACCACCACGTCATGTACCCCTGCAAAGTAGATGAGAACCTTTATAGTAATTCTCAAAGTATCATGTCGGGAAACTCCAGGTTCAGGTTCTTTCATCAGTACATCTTCTATTAAATGACCAAGTATTGTCAGTAAATTTCGAGTTTGTTTTTCATTATTTGTTTTTTTTAAATCTTTATAATGATTTTCAACCCCACATTCTATGTTTTAATTTTAGATTCTTGCTTCTGCTCTTATAGGAATAAATAATTTATGCAGATGTTTTATGTATTTTCTTTAGTTTTAACTCTATATTGTGATTTTCTATTGGAAGACTGTCTCTCTGCTTCTTTTAATACGCTGCTTTTTTATCCTCTTGCTAGAGTTTGGCCTCTCTCAGAGACCACCATCAGCCAGTATGAAGGAATTTAAAAGTGAGAGTGATAAAATGAATCTGGTCCCTTCTTTGTATATTGCTGCACTCCAGGAGATTGGAAGAAGGTGCAGTTCAAAGGTAAATCCTTTTCTGACACGTGATATTCTTTATGGCTCCGTTTGTCTTAATTGGATGTTCACTATATATATATATTCTGCACTTCTCAGGTTGAGTTTAGGCCCGTTGTCAGCATCAGTAATGATTTACAATTTTCAGTGGAGGTAGGTTTTCATGAGATTTATAGTTTTACCATCAGTAGTGTAAAGCTCTCAAACTGGTACACGCTTTGGGCTCTGCCCTTTGGATAATTGGTGCTCCAGATAGATACATATAGATTCACTCTGTTGGAATTCTTAGCAAATGTTCTGATATATCACATGTACTAAAACTTTATGATGGGCAATGATCATTTTTGCATAAAGTGATTTTATCGGTACTATGAGAAATTTTATTAACTTGTGTTTCATCAATTGGAATATGTTACTTTGAATATATCACTGCTCTTGTGTTTGGTCTTGTATTATGATTGTTTTGTTTTGTGGCTACTACTTCGATTTTGCACATTATTTAATGGGGGTGCTCTGACTCACATTGTACTCGAACATATTAGGCTTTGCTCATGCTTATTCCAACTCCCACGCTATAGGTGACTTGGATCGTAACTATGAAATTCCCGGTTAGTTCATGATATTTCTCTACAAAATTCTTCATCATGAATTCATGATGCTCTTGAATGTTCAGGGATCATAGATTTTAGTATTGGGCTAGTCAAGGTGCGCAAGAGTGACTCTCCCAAATACTCTACTAGTGCACCCTTAGAATGTATAGTGAAATTAGTTGAAAACTGGAAAACGGAGAAAAGAAAGAAGGGTTTTAGAAATTTCTGAATATCAAATTTGGTGTTTTTGACTTTTTGTGAGAATTTAGTAATAAGTTTATGTTTTGCTCAGGTAATGTTTCCACTTGTAATAAAATTCGTGAGCAAGAAAGATAGGCAGGAGTATTGTCTGTGCATTAACAGCTAAGATCTCACATTTAGTTTCTAAATCCCTGTCTTGCTACTACTGTGATTGTGGATCCGAATATCAACATTTTCCCGAGAATGAAGAGATATATTTGCACCTTTACATTGTACTGTATTGTCGACTATGGAATGCCCTCTTAATACTGATATATCTACCCTTGTGTCCCAAGTTATACTTGTTTAAATTTTGTGTGTATTTCCTAGATTTGATAATAAAGAAGTCTAGTTTATTTATTACAATACAATGATGTATCTTCTGTGCCTTACATTAATGAAGTATATGAATGTGTCACAAGTGGAAAGTAGTAAACTAGTAAGTAATAACTAATTAATTTTATTACATGAAATGTGGCCTATAATTGTTGGCAAACCGATCTAGCAAGTGATCCTATCTTTTGGGAACGGAAGGATTATTTAATTTATTGAATTGTATTTAAGAGTTAAGGAGGAAGAAAGTAATGTACATGCTTTTCGCTATACCTTCAACCACTGCATGTCGAAATCCCTCTTATGTATACATAAATCTATTTATTTTATTTATCCTCTACCTAATTTGGAAAGGTTTCTTAAAACTTTTTATATCGGCGATCTTAGACAGTGTTAGCTTAAAGGAGGTAAATTACTAGATTGAATTTGTTTGTTATACGAGTATGCAGGCTGACCAATTAACATATTATATCGGAATTGACTTGTAAGACTTTGGAAGTGAATTGGGTCTCACCAAGCTCACTCGTCGTGTGTCATAATATTGGAGATAAACTAAAGTTTGAAATTAGAATTTCCTATCCCATGCCAATCACAGCTAGGGGATCTCTAGTCTCATAGAATTCTATGGTGCATGGGCCTTCCTTTTTTTTACCCTACAATATGCTTTTAATAGTTTATTTATGGAACCAGGTACTTGTAGATATCTCTATGAAATCATGATGAAGAGCGCTTGTATACATCTACTATTGCTCCTGTAACTTGATGTCAAGGAGGTTATTGAGCTGAATCTAATTTTGTAGGTTTTCTTTTCTGGGGAAAGAATCGGTGTTGGAATGGGTAAGACAAGGAAGGATGCCCAGCAACAGGCTGCAGATAATGCCTTACGTAGTCTAGCTGGTAAGTATCGTTTTTCATGGAAGTTACCTGATAGCATGACTTATGCTGCAAGATTATGTTTCTTATGAATGAGCTGCAAACTGTGACTATTTGCATAATTATATATTAGAGTTTGTTCCCTTCCAAGAAAATCAATCTGGTGTGGCACCATAATTCAGTGTCAATGTATCAGATGCCTGCTCTGAGAATTTTAGTCAAGTGCCAAGCTTGTGATGCATCACTTGTCAGTCTGGTGGAGAGAAAAGCTGGTAATTCAATTGCTGGCTCAAGGATAATACCATCCCTGATGTTTTAACTAAACCTAGATAACTACTATTCCTGACATGCTTTCCTATTTTGATGCACCACTAATATGTTCACATTCCAAAAATATCAAATGTGCAACCCAACACACTTCATCGATACCCTTCAATACACATTTATGTACATCAATGCCACTCATCTTTCTACTTTATATGGGTCGATGCCCGTTCTTAATATTCGTTAAGAACTTCCACAATAAGTTTGAGCTATTAATGCTGGAGCGGAGTGAGTGCTAAATTTTTTGGGAGATAATAATTTGTTGAATGTGAAATGCATGGATGGAAGGTTTTCACTTTTATCCATTGGATCATAGACCAGGAGTTGGATGAATATTAGATGAAACACTTCACTCTGTTTTGAAAGGGTTTCTGCTTGCTGAACTGCTTCCTGCTTGCCAGGACAACCAAACACCTATCTAAGAATTGCTAAAATGCCGCTTAATCAAAACCATATTTGGTCAGAATGGAAAGAAGAAAATGAGAGATTGATGAATCAAACAGCATTTCTTTCTTTGTTGTCATCTGCTTAATTCTCCTTCCCCTTACTTCCCTGGAAATCTCAGAATTGCAACGCTTCTGAATATATGTTAGAAACAGGTGGCTCAAATTTTTTTCCAGAAGAACAAGAGTCTTGATATGGAGAGGAGTTGAAACAAGCAAAGAGGAAGAAACATAGGATAGGCATGGGATGAGAAAGAGAGGATAACAAATTAATAATTGACTGCACTTGCATAATACACCCACCGTTCCAGATTCAACTTCCCGTTGGTCCGGGCAAAAGTTTTAGTATAAAGTAAATAAAGTGGGAGAGATAGTGAATAAAGTAGTAAGTAGAGTAAATTAAGTATGAGATAATGTGAATAAAGTAGAAGAGATAGTGAATAAAGTAGGAGAGAGAATTTCCAATTAGAGGAGGAGAACTTGAGTTTGAGACGGACCAAAACGGGAAATGAGATGTTTAGTTTGGGACGGAGGGAGTATTATTTTATGAAAGGCAATTGCTTCTTGCTTTGTTGGGCTAATAGGAAATTTGAAGCCCAAGATGTAACCCAATTCGACTTTTATTTGCATTCCCCAAAAATTTGAGTCAGCCTTGAATCTTAAGGTAAGTTCTACCTAATAATATATACTCCCTTCGTCTTGAATTCAACTTTCCGCATTTTATTTTGGACGTACCAGTTTCAACTTCTCTTTCCTTGATTGAAAAATATCTCAACTTCTTTATTCACTAACTCATAGTACTTTTTTAACTAAACAATTAACTAAACTTGTTGCGGGGCCTCACATTTTATAATGTAGAACTCACTAGTTCTTATCATCTTCTTCGTTAGGCTACGTTTTCGTTATGGAGTACAATATCCTCACTGTTTTTGCATTGATTTTTATAGCTCCAATATTTGTTAAACTTGCTTGGTTGCTGCTCCACTTGCTTTTTTCTTTTTCTGAATCAGCCTACTGTGTTGAATATAACCTTGGGGGTGCCCTGAAATTCTGTAACTTGTTGACTGTGTTATTGCAGGTACCTACATATCGTATATTGCACCTACCTTGGAAACCATAGACAAAGATGAGAAATGTGTACCGGAGAAAGATAATGGGTTTCTCTACGATGTTGGCAAGCCTGAATCTGGAGAGTTGTCTGTTATTCATGGGTTCTCCAAACAAAATATTTCTGGATGTAGAGATTTGGACAACACTTCTCGCAGTTGATTAGGTTTGATTGATGCATATTGGGCCCTTGCCTAAGGCTGCTGTTGACATTTTAACAAGCATTTGCAATTTCTCTTGAAATAGATGCTTGCACCTGATTCTATTGAAGGTGGAGAGAACCCATGAGAAAGCTCATGGCTTCAACTATTACAGGGTGTTCTGGGGATGTGCATCTCTTTGCATGCTTTTTGTATACTTCCGAATTCCTTCTGTTGAGGTATAACTCATTGGTTAATATGCAAGTCACCGAAAAATGTGTTTTGAAAATAGACCGAGGAATGCTGATGTAGCCATCTGTTATGAAATCTAATGTTTGTGGTTGCACGCGGACTTCTAAAATGTATCCAACTTCTGTATCTTTTTCTTTTGGTTGGTCATCAACTGCATCTTTTCTATTAATCCGCTCTACTTGGTTTGTCCCCTACTTATTTCGTGTTGTACAGAAGTATATCTAAATATATTTAGTTTACATGATAAAATTTCCTGCGACTGGATGATGATTATTGCTTTCTTCTAATACTTGGTAGTGACTGGACTGTCTCTTTTTTTATATATGTGTGTGGAGTAGTGATTTGACTTGGGTCTTGGGGTTCTCTCTTTGATGTTTGAAACCAGCTCCCATGTTACTTGTATCGTTTGCAACTGGGGAACGATTATGATGATGATTGGTTTCTTCTCCTAATTCTTGATAGGCTAATGAGCTCGGATGATTCCGTGTTTCATGCAATCAAGTGTACCATCACAAGATCAAAGAGCACCTTCTCCCAGGTAAACTCTATTAGTAACATATTTGCGCTGCAACTTTTATCTGGATAAATTCGAACGGAAATAAAAGGAAAAGTAGAAGGACAACACTGCTTCCTTGAATTCTGATGGAATAACTAGAACTGTACCAGTTTGGTTTCCTACAGACGGTTCACACTTCACCGTGGATTGGCTAAAACTTCAAATCTGTGCCTCTTAAGTTAATAGTCCCCATTGACGAGTCTCTAAGCCTTGTGCAAACGTTTGATCTCAAGTCTGGTTTACATTGCCATTCTTGATGTGGACGTCAATCTCCAAATCAAGAATGCTTTTATAGCAGCCAAATGCCCGACACAGGGGTATGCCCAAAGAGTATTTTGGATACATAAGGAATCGTGCAATGAGAATTCCAGCCTTGGTGGCAACTCAAGCCTTCATCTTTGAATACTTTTTTTGTACCCATAAACTACATCGGATCTCAAAGGAGTAAGTCCCTTGTATGATGTGGACTGTGGAGTGTAATTGTACTTGTTCATTTCCTTTGTTCTAGAAGCATGCTTGTATTGTTTTTTAAACGAAAAAAATACATTAAATCTCAATTCAACGTATACAAATAGCATACAGAATGCTTGGTAATACTCACATAATTACATGACAACCCTTCCAGTAAAAAACCGCGCATCAATGGTTCACCGGATCTTCCACCATTTCATTATCACATCTATGAACTTGAGACAAGACATGCCTTAACCACTCTTTCTTCTTTTGGTCTGAAAAATGCTTACGTACTCCCAACAATTCCATGGGACAACAAAGTATCAATATTTATCTATGTCACTCTACTCGACTAAAAGAGACGAAAAAACATTACAGTTATAATAAAAAACATTAAAAGTTCTACTAAAAACATTAATGATTATACACAATAACAAAAAAGTGATATAAATTGTTCACTCGTAAACATACAAGTATTGTTTAATACATAATATACATAAGGATCAATTACATATACCACCCATGTTAGATAGACATGTTACATCTGGATCACTATTAGTCCAACAATTACATTTGAATCCTTTTTAGTTGACCAACTTAAAAGCTCAAACACAATATTGACAAATTAAACAAACCTTATGTATATTTCACTCTTCTCTGTAAATACCTCTTTTGTTTAAAAAAAAAGGTAAATGAAAAAAAAAAAGAGATTAGGGGCTGATTGGCATGCGATTTAAATGTCCCGATTTAAATGTCTTAATAGTGATCGGAATTGTAGTGGGATTGTTAAAATTGTGTTTGGTATAGAATCGTAATTGGATAGGGTATTATAGGTTTGTTATATATGTTGTGTAAGAGATGAATGATTGGTGTAAGTATGATGTGATT
>JAYMSP010006847.1:0-10940 GCA_036897095.1 Plantago elongata
TCATCTACTACTTACAAGCTACAAAGTCTCTACAATTTACATGATATCTCTAGAGAATTCCCACCTCCATGGCTCCTCATGATCTCTCTAGATAATTCCTCCATGGACTTGGACTCCTTTTGGGCTTGGACCGCGCAAACTAAACGGACCGAACTCTTTTTGGGCTTGGACCGCGCAAACTAAACGGACCGTGACAAAGTGCTATAATAGAATCTCTTAACAAGACAAGATACATAACTACATTTATGTTTAGTTTATACTATGGTTTGTATTCACATTAACCTCCTCTATGAAGTTATTTTTATATAAACGATGTTTAGCAAAACTAGCTGAGAAGGTAGCTGGTAGCTGCTAGTAGCTTAATAATTAACTGGTAACTGTTTAGGTAACTTTTTGTTTCTATACAAGCTAACTTGGTTAACTTATCAAACCAGTTAACTTTTCTGCTAGGTTGTCTGAAAAGCTATGCGTTTATGCATCGAGCTTTTTATTAAAAAAATCTTATGGGACTGAAAAGCTAGTGGTAAACAAAAGTTCTGTTACCATTAACTTTTCAGCTCTATAAATTTCTTTGAATAAAAAACTTGTTACGTAAACACACAACTTTTTAAATAAGTTAGCTGAAAAATTAGTTTGTTTGAGAAGCTAATCAAATTAATTTATTAAAATAAAATTATATAACTAATTATTAATTAATTATTCAACTATCAGTTACATTTTTAATTAATTTTGTTAAACCGGATCATACCCTACTTTAGAGCTGTTATAGTTTATACACTCGCTAATCATGTTATCTAAGTATTTCCTAGCAAAATACTATGACATATCACACGTAAACTAGTATAATTATGATAATATCCCGTAGCGTACGGCTACTTGTCGATCCAATCTACCACACGTCTAATACTTTTCTCCAACAACTAGAAAACACACACCAATCGTTTCGAATTTGTCTCGTATTTTTATTGTTAGGTTAAATATGCTCCAGCAGTTAGTGGTTAGTTATTAGTATAGCTGTATAGGACAAATCAAATTAAATAACATTAATAATGATAATATAAAATGATTGCATGGTCAATTTTATCAGTTGGTGACATTACACCATCAATAAATAATGGAATTTGGTATTTGACTGGACTAATTGAACATAACTTGAATGTTATGTCGAATTTTAGGTAGCTTATTGATTGTATCTTCAGATATGGATTAGTACTTTAGAATATTTTATGATATTTAGATTTTTTGTTTAGAATTAAAAGTTCTAGTAGCATCATAATTACCTACACTGAGTTGATGATTTCGTGTCATGGTTTGAATTTTTCTTGAATGAAAAACTATGAGATATGGACTTGTCATCATTTTTAGTACCGCCGGGTAGAATTCACGAATTTTGTACTACCATCTTTAATTACTCTACTAACAAATTCACAATGAGAAATACGTGATTCACTAATTTTAGTATTACATCGTATTGTAATATTATTAATATATTTTCTAAAATTTAATAACTGTCATAATTTACATATAAAAAATTAATTTATCAACAAATTCAATAATTTCAACAATTTAAAAAATACAAGTTACATAAATTTGTAAAACTCATCTTCTTATTTAGTCACATAATATATTTAATCCAAAAATACCTTCTTCTTCTCCAAACTTTGCAACCACCCTTTTCTTCATATATACCGTCGCCATCACCATCACAGTCACCAGAGCTCCGGCGATTTTTTTTCTTAATTCTACCACCGGAGCTTCCATGTCTGAACAACTCGCCTGAGCTTTAAGCTCAGGCAAGCTTCTCCGTTCCGCCATGGAAGCCGATCTTCTAGATCTAAACTGGAAACTCGACTTCCATGGCGGAACAGTCCGCCATGGTTAAAGCTTACATGGCGGAAGACTGTTCCACCATGGAAGCTGAGCTTCCAGTCCAGATATGGAAGCTCGACTTCCGTTGGACTGGAAGCTTCCATGGAGGACTGTTCTTCCATGGAAGCTCGCTGGAGTTTCTAGATCTGGAAGCTCCGGCGAGAAAAGCTAAATGATCAGAGCTTCACCATTTCACCGGAGCTCCGATCATCTTTAAATTAATTAATTTATTTTTTGAAAAAAATAAATAAATGCGTGCTTTGTGAATTTTCAGTTTATGTAAAGTTGATTTTGAATTTTATTAGGAATATTTGGTTAAGTTTAATATATAGGGGGTGTCTAAGTAATTAACCATATAATATTTTTTATTATTATGCAACGTAATACGACGTAATTATGCGACAGTGTGACACCATGTCGCATTGATTAAAATTGAATGGTGAAGATTTAATTTTGAATTGATCTAATGGTTTAGAGAATAATATTGTTAGTACAATGCGACAGTACTATTATTAGTTATGTGTGTAATAACGATTATGAATTATGTTTGGTGTAGTAATAGACTTTGTAAAGGTTTTCTACTCTGTAAGTCACATTAATATAATGGTTCATATCTGTTTAGTACTAATACCAAGAGTTAATATATAGTATAACTAATAGTGGAGATGCATATTTGACTTTCACATGATCAACAAAAAATTGCAAAAACAAGACACTGTATTGAATTTTAAGTTTTTTTCCTTTAGAAGTAGATTCCTTTATTCACACCAAAATGTTGTACAATGCACGTGTTGACACTTCACGTAGTGTCACCGTCGAAAGATCTTAATACAAATATGCGCGCAGCCACAAAGGGGCTGAAAACCACCCCCTATTCATCTTCCTAGGTGGTACATGAAATTGGGGTGGTGGAACTACTTCTGAACTAAAACAAGAACTAGCAAAACGTGATAAAAGATCTGCAGCCCAATTAGATTCACGATAAATGAACGGAGCTTTAGATCTTCAAAACTTTGTGATTGGATACGTATCTCAGCCACTAGAGCTCGCACTGTCCGGAACGGTGCCGTCCCCCTGCATAAAACATGAAAAGCATACATGGAGTCCCATACGAATAAGCAGTTTTTTAAATTCCCAGTGTTCGCGCATGCAGCAAACTTAAATGTATAGCTCACAGTTTTGCAGTGTTGTTATCAGTGACCCCGATGTAACAAGAAATCGCAGATATAAAAGAACCATCCATCAACAGAATAAACATCCTATGCCACTGTGTCCTGGAAAGCCCAAGGATGAGCCATCTGTGTGGACACAAATATAAGTCGATGGGGGTGGTGTCCATTGACATGGAACTTGTAATTTTGACATTTGATAATGTGTTTGATGGCAAACTGCAGAAGTGTTCTCTTAATATGTCAATCAACCGCATCTAATTGATCTAATGACCCTTGAACAAGGCCTTTTTCCTTTCATTCCAAAGGAACCAACAGCCTAGTATCAACATTTTTTGTTCTCGACTGTTGCTATGGTAGGTGAAGAGAGCCTCTCCGAAACTATGGGCATCTTTCCAACCTTTTGGAGGGAAACAAGACTGGCAGAATAGTCTAAATCAAGCACAATGAAACAGAATGTGAAGTGAAGATTTTGGTTCCTGTAAACACAACTGGCACAAGGGATCAGGCACAATTTGTTGTCGAAATAAGCGGGAACGAGTTGGTGACCTGTCCCAAATGGCAGTCCAACCAAAAAAGCGAGTTCAGGGTGGTTTTTTTAAATTCCAAAGCCTCGGCCAAGGCCAACTAGGTTTTAGTTCGTGAAAATGTTGGAGGGAGTAATAAGCACTTTTGACTGAAAAATTCCCAGAAGAATGTCCACCCCAAACACATTGATCTGGGAGGGTCATTTTAGGAATAGGAGTCCCTAAAACTTTAACTTGCTTAAAGTTGAACACTTCTAGCCTAGTTTAAATATTGAATATCTTATCAATTCTTTTCTATTTATCATTTTAGTTGTCCATATTGTTAATTTTTAACATTTAAATAAAACTCACATTCTTCATTTTCATATTTAGTTAACAAAAAATTAAAGTCAACAAGTATTCCCGGACGGCCGGATGGAAGGAAATAATTAAGGAATTACACAAATAATTGTATATATAAATTATTTTAGTGTATCGTGTACTTAATTGTCTTGCAATTCATATATAATCACAATAATCGAAGGATTTAATTTGTAAAAATGCTCTCGCAACACTCTCTTCTCCCTCAATGTTCACTGTTCTCTTCTTCCCCCTTCTCTTGAATGAGAGTGTGCTCCTCCGGCTTGGAGTTTGGCTCATCTCCCCGTGAGATTCTTCCTTCCCGTCCCTGTTTTGTTTTTCCCTCATCCACAAAAATGGTGAAATTTGTTTGGCCTGTTTCTTTTGGTGAGATTTTTCAGTTACGATTTGTTCTCCAGGTCACACAATCTTTCTCATTTTCAAAGTTTAATTTACCCTTCAAACAAAATATTTTCAAATTTCAAAATCAATCTTTATAGGCTATAAGTATGTTGATGTGCTACTTTGTTTTTCTACCTTACTTATACTACCCTAATATTTCTGGTGTTTGGGTGCATAGCTTTGTATTTTTCTACAGTAAACACAGCCCTGGTCGTTCGAGTACCACCGATTCCCATAGTCTCTTTTCATCTTTGGTTTGGCTATGCTTGTGTGGATATGGCTGGTTCAGGTGATCAGGTGTTGGAACATACTGCAGATGTGAGTATGGATCATTGTTTTGGTGGGTCGTGTGTTAACCTGAAAGTCAATCCACCTGGTGGCTCTCTCTCGAGAATTCTGTGTGGTGCTTGGAATTTGTCTAAAGGAGATCAAGGTGCATAAGGTTGGCAACAATAGGCTCTTGTTTCAATTCGACAACGGTGTTGAGCTAAACAGAACCATGTGAAAAGGTTCCTTAGTCTTTTCATCACCATTTGGTTATTCTTAGTTGGATCGAGAAAGGACAAGATCCCCTTACGGTTGATTTGGATAAGTTTGTTTTCACGGTTCATATGGTGGGTCTGCCCCTAACGGATTGGGAACTCTTACTCCAGTTATTGGAATTGCTCTGAGGGAGTTCGTTGTGTTGGAATCTCACAGCGGTAAACGGATAGTTACTACTACTCTGTGTCTCAAGGTTCAATTGGATGTCACGAAACCTTTACATTGTTGTATGAAGATAAATGGCCCGAATGGTACCATTGTTTGTTTAAGTTTCACTTATGAGCGTTTACCGAACTTATGTTTCTAGTGCAGGATTATGGGTCACACTTTTTAGGATTGTACGGAATGTTTGCATTTGTTTGAGAAAGAAGGAGTTGTTGATGAAGCCACTATGGAGTATGGTTATTGGCTTCGGTCTGTTACCTTCAATAAACAAGATAAAGTTGTGGATGGCGGACTTGAAACTAATTGGCGATTTTCGGTGAGTTCGATGGGCTGGGGTATTCTGGGAAACCCCCACTACCTTCTCAGGATGTTAATGCCATTAATAGTGGTGATATTATTAGGGGAGAGTGGAGACGTGATTCTGGGAGCAATAAGGTCGGTTACTTTGGTTAACAATTTACTCATGGGGAAAGTTCATCCAGTGCTAATTTTGGGAAGGAGTTAAATTGCCAAGAGAAACGTTCGGAAACAGTTACACCTCCACTTTCTAATATCTCTGACATTATCCGCTTTCACCCGATCCATAAGACCCTTGATCAACCTGCTCATATGATAATTGATCCAAATAATAGCCTTCTTGTTCCAAGCCCACATCCTAAGCCATCTTCCTTTTTCCTTAGTCCCAACAATACAAGCTCTTCCTACCCTCTTACCTGATTGTCTCTCTAAAACTCATATCTCTCCAGACCCAAATCCTATTACTCTAAGCCCATAAAGCCTAATTTTACTCTTTTCCTTTTCTGCTAGCCCACCCCTTCCACTGCCAGGCCCAACATTGACCACCACACTTACCCAGGTTCCCACCGTTGGTGCCAAGAAGCATGGAAGACCACCAAAGTCTTCTACCATAATTAAGAGGTATGGTCCCCGACAAAAGCAGAATGATGCTAATGGAGAGGGGCGAAAGCTTGGTTCGAGTCAGAAGAAAATCATAATTGGGGACAATTCTATTACATCAGGATCAGAAGCAAGAGTTGCTATGCAACCCCGCCTACCAAAATTAGTTGGTTGTCGTGGAACTGTCAAGGTTTGAGGAACCTAATTTGGATAGTTTGAGCCCTTGGCATGGGGATTTTATTGGCATTCACAACCTAATTTTATTTTTTTGATGGATACTAGATTAGGAGTTAGTGGGATAGAAAAGTTAAAGCAGAAGTTTGATTTATTTGGTTTTAGTGTTCCATCTATTGGTTGTTCGGGAGGGGGGGGGGGGGGGGGGCTTAGCCAATCTTTGGAATAAAGAAAGCGTTGTAACGGTTCAATCCTTCTCGAATAATCATATTGATGCTAGTGTGAGTGTTTTCGATTTTGATACTACTTTAGGGCCTTACTAGATTTTATGGTGAACCGGATAATAATAAGATGAAGAAAACTAGGGCCCTTCTCACTCGTTTAGCCCAAAAATCTTTTAGACCATGGATGGTTATTGGTTATTGGGGATTTTAATGAAGTATTGGACCAAATTGATAAAAAAAATGTTAGGGTGATATTCCCAATTAGAGACTTCGTAATGTCAGATCAGCGACTTCCACTGTGAGCTCTCGGATGTCGACTATACTGGCAACCAGTTCACTTTGTCCGATCGTCGACCTAGTGAAGCTCATACAGAATTACGTCTTGATTGCACAACAACAACACTCAGTTGGCCTAATCTCTTCCCAACGGCACTGGTCAGACACATGTTTACAAGAAATTCTGACCATTTCCCGATTTTTCTCCATTTGCACCAACCCGAACAACGAGCTGCTCCTCACCATAGACGAAGATTATTTTTCAAGGTATGTGGATAGAGTCCGATAATTGTGAGAAAATTGTAGCTGAAAATTGAAATTTGGCGTTGCATTTTGAATCGAATTTGGATGACTGCCCATCTTTGGAATAATGAAAGCATTGTAACGGTTCAATCCTTCTCGACTAATTATATTGATGCTAGTGTGAGTGTTTTCGATTCAGATACTACTTTGGCGCCTTACTGGATTTTATGGTGAACTGGATAATAATAATAATAAGAAAATTAGGGCCCTTCTCACTTGTTTAGCCCAACAATATTTTAGACCATGGGTGGTTATGGGTGATTTTAATGAAGTATTGGACCAAATTGATAAAAAAAATGTGGGGATGATATTCCAAATTGGAGACTTCGTAATGCCAGATCAGCTTACTCCGACTGTGAACTCTCGGATGTCGACTATTCTGGCTACCAGTTCACTTAGTCCAATCGTCGACCTAGTGAAGCTCATATAGAATTACGTCTTGCTCGCGCAACAACAACACCCAGTTGGCCTAATCTCTTCCCGACGACACTGGTCAGACACCTGTTTACAAGAAATTCAGACCATTCCCCGGTTTTGCTCCATTTGCACCAACCCGAACAACGAGCTGCTCCTCACCGTAGACGAAGATTTTGTTTCGAGGTATGTGGATAGAGTCCGATGATTATGAGAAAATTGTAGCTGAAAATTGGAATTCGGCTCTGCCTTTTGAAACGAATTTGGATGACTGCCGAATTGGTTTGATGTGTTGGGATCGCTCGACTTTTGGCTCTGTAAAATAGAAGATAAATGCAGGAAGAGCTTGAGGGATTACAAAAAGTCGACTTCACTCCTACTGTGAAAAGTAAAATTCAGGCCACGAAATTGAAGCTTGAAGAGGAACTTTATAAGGAGGAGCTAATGTGGAAGCAACGGGCCAAAGTTCAGTGGTTAGCAGAAGGTGATCGAAATACGAAGCATTTTCATTCTAAGGCTTCACAGCAGAAGAGGAAGAATGAAATTTCGGGTCTGTTGGATGAGTCTGGTCGCTGGTGTGATAACGAACAAGAGATTGGGCAGATTGCTAATACCTACTTCTCTTTGATTTTTATATCGACCAAGCCGTTGGAATTTGATATCGAGGAGGTGATAGATAGTATGGGACCTCGTCTGGATGCTAGGACTAATCAGAAGCTAACTTGCGTGTTTACTCTAGACAAGGTACGAGCTGCACTTTTTGATATGTATCCCCTTAAATCCCCTGGTCTGGATGGTATGTCTGCTATTTTTTTCAACGCATCTGGAGTATTGTTAGTAGTTCTGTTATTGATTATGCTCTTAAGTTTTTGAATAATAGAGTTCTTGATCCTAAACTTAACTTCATCCACATTTTCTTTATTTAGAAGTGTAAAACACCATAAAAGATTACTCAGTTTCACCCATAAGCCTGAGCAATGTCATTTTTAGAATAGCTTCCAAAGCTATCTCTAATCGGCTTAACCTTTTATGAATTCTCTTGTACCTGAAACCCAATCTGCCTTTGTTCCCAACAGACTTATCAGTGATAATGTGCTTATAGCCTATGAAGTTAATCATTTTTTAAAGGAAAAAAAAAAAGAAGGGTAAAGATATTTTATGGCTTTAAAACTTGATATGAGTAAGGCACATGATTAGGTTGAATGGTCATTTCTGAAAAGAGTGCTTAAGAGGTTAGGTTTCGATGATTCTTTTATCTATTTGATTATGCTTTGTGTTAGAACTATTTCCTGTTCGGTTCTTCTGAAAGGGTTACAGTTAGACCCTACCCAGCCTGTAATGACCGGGATCCGGGATAAATATTTTAATAATATTTGTAGTATAATTCGTGACGAATTAGTAAACGGTAAGTTCGCCAGCAAGTAGGTGAATTAAAAATAAGGTGAAATTAGAAATTAAACGCAGAGCATTTGCCAGTTAATTTCGAATTAGCGTTAAATTAGTATTTGATATTTAATTAATAAAATAATAAAATAAAAATATTTCTTTTTAAATTATATACGGAGTTAGTTCGTCTTAAATATCTCTAGGGAATCGATTTCATAATTTTTCGGAATTTGTTTACGAGCCCTGTGGAGTCCAGACGAAAATCAAGTAAAGGGGTAAATTGGGAAAGGTCGAAAAGTCGGTTTGTAAACCGACTTCTCTCCTCCGTTTATCTTCTCCTTCACGCCTCTTCTTGGCCACTTTCTTCAATTTTTCTCCCTTGCAATTCTCTCCCTCTCCACCGCCCCTCCTTCTTCAATAGGCATCCGACCACCACCACCACTACTCACCGATCGGCCTCCATCACACCTCCTCCTCCTCGCAAAACCGCCACCACCGCCTGCGCCTCCTCCACCAATCGGATCCGCCGCCCCTCCATTCGATTTCATCCACCGCCGCGGCCACAACCACCGTCCCTCCGCGCCTCCACCATCGACATCACCACCACCATCGACCGCTCTCTCTCTCTCTCTCTCTCTCTCTCTCTCTCTCTCCCTCCGGTTTCCCTCTTCCATCGGCCTCTTCTTCGCCGCCTCACGTCACCGCAGTCGCCTCCCTCCTCACTGCCTCCGCCACCGCTCTCCTTCACTCCAATCATTCCACTCCGGTAAGCATCTCTTTTTCTCCGATTTGGGATTAGGACGGGTAATTGAGTTGTGTTTTCTCGCTCTCTCAATTCGCCATTCGTATTACGCTTTACCTTTCAAACCGTTGGTGGTTCATTTCTGTTCTTCGGTAGTCGATTGTGCTATTTGAATTTGATGTGTCAGTAACAATTCGAAATTGCGTTATGCTCTATTTGTTGTGGGCAGTCGTGTTGGTTCTGTTCCTCCGTACATATGAAGTGTATATGTTGGTTGTGGTGATTGGCTGCTGAATTGAATGCATTTGGATTTAGAGTCTCTCAGGATTAGTAATTTTGTGATTTTGTTGGAACAACTAGAGTTAGATATGAGCCTACTAGGCTGTTGTTTGCTGAAATTATGTTCGTAAGTTGCTGAATTGAATGTATTTGCTGGAAGAAATGATGAAATGAATGGTCGACCTGTTTGTGGAGTTATTTTTTTTCTTAGCGGTGAAATTTTATTTGTGTACTTGTTAGAGTTTGGGTGTTCTAAATTTCTATTATGGTATTGCCTTATCTTATGTTTGATGCCACCTGGTAGTAGCTCGGCATGGGTCAAATTGGTTATTATGAAGAATTCATGTAGTGGTGGGCTGTGTGGCTTGAACTTGGTGTTTTTGTGCCGATCAGTTATGTTGTTGTGCTCTATTCATTTCGTGAATGCTCGTTTGTTGGTTATCGAGTCCATATGTTATGTTGGCTGCCCTACCTTATGGTTGTATCAAATTTTGGTATCGTCTAGTTGGTCTAAGTTCTGATAGTTGCTTGTTTAATCCTTGTAGAACCATTTATGGATTATGTATAAATTAATCTATTTGGTCTCTTGGTATTCTTCCTTTCTAGATTATTGTGTGATTATATGCCTATTTGTTTCGGGTTGATTGTGCTCGGCTCTGGGGGGGGGGGGGGGGGGTTTGAGGGTGTCGGTTGGGTTAAGTCTATGCGCGTTAGGTTCACGTTGAATTCGAGAAGTCTGTGTTTGCTGCCTACGTCATCGAGTTTTCTTACGCCGTACTCCTATCCCTGTTGTTGATTGTGACGTGAACCGATTGGCTCCATTCCATTATAGTCAAATGCGATCTAGTTTGTGCTTGTGAGTCATGTTTCTGTTCCGCGTGAGGTCTAGGATTCGGGTCCAGGGTAACATCTTTATTCTAGTATAGGAAAGTTGTCTGACGGTTGATTAGAGGCGTTAATGACGTTTTTACTAATATAGGTAACTGACTAGCTGACGAGTTAAGCAATATCGAGAATAAACGAGCATCTGAACCAGGTACCGGGTCGAATCTTCATAATACCTGCCTTTTACAGCTTTTTATGAAAATAACTGTTTTATAACTGTTGTTTGATACCTGTTTAATATTATATCAAGTGACGGGACTTGGTATAGTATTATTTTGTTCACTGAGGATCAAGTTATGTGTGTATCCCGAAAAGCTGATTTATGAGGCATGTGACGTGTGTGCAA
>JAYMSP010006848.1:0-10939 GCA_036897095.1 Plantago elongata
AAGTAGTCTCATAGCAACCATACCCTACAAGGCATAATTTACTAATTCTTTTCTTCATAAATTCCAACAACAAGTTCTAGGGGAACTTGCTTTGGAATTAAGCCACGCAAAACCTTGCGAGCTCGAAATACACTTCTTTTTTCTAAAACCCAGATTGATAGAGACACCATATTTGACGAAAAGAGAACACGGACCTTGATAGAACAATTTGTCTACATACTTTTGATGGTAGAGAACATGGATATGAAGGTTGGACTAATCATATTTTGGTGGAGGAAGAATTCTTGTGTATAAAGGTTAATAACAATGTAGAAGGTAACCATGTTGGTGAATAAAGTTTTTATAGGTCTCCATAGCTTCTCCCAAGGCTCAGAGAAAAATCAAAGGTTAATGGAAATAATTAGATTTAACTCCAATCATAATGGGCCGTGATCAAAGGAACTAAATTGCCCCAAAATCAATGGTATACGAATTAGCCATTAACATTCAATACGTCAAAAGCGCCTTAAATCGAAAAATGAATTTTTTGCCTGTTACCGAGTATGGAATCTTTATAAATTTAATTAAATTTTGTTATACACTACTCTTTCATTCCCGAAAACAAAATATATATTAATGGAAAAAGATGTACTCATACTTGGTAAAATATGCAATTTATATATAAATTAAATTTATAACAATATTTTATTATTTATGGATGTTAGGCAACTTTCTTCTTTAATAATATAAAAAAACTGCTATGGGAGGACTAGAAATGAAAATTTGACTTTTTATTGACTATGAGAAATATATAAAAGTTACTAAGTCGTGTTTGAGAATCGATCGAAGGTTTTGCGTTTTTACCCTGAATTCTAGATTATTTTATATATTTTAATGTTATTTGATTGATTTAAAGTTTGTTATAATAATAAGAAAGTAAAGTTGGAGGAAATAGTAGATAGAAAGACCATTTTTAGTTTTTTTTTAAGACGTTTTAATTGAATTGTGAATAGTTAGTGGATTATATCAGGTACTGTTCAACGCGATTAAAATCTTCAGCCAAACCTGATAATGGTGGAGATGGGTCGTCTCTTAGATACGATCCCAAGCAGGATGTAAATTCTTCTAAAAGTAAACATGCTATTCGGCATAGAGGTTTTTTTTTTTTTTGAAACAACAACGGTGACTCAAGCCCTGACCTATTGGCTGGAGGGGAAGCGGCTTACAAATTAAGTTGCACAAAGTTGTCACAATTCGGCATAGAGTTTATCGGGAGATAATAGAAAAAGTATAATAGGTTTGAAGTACAAGCATGAGGTGATGAGATCAAGTCTCTGTGACGTCATATTTTTCTTCAAAATGGGGTGTTATTTCTCAGAATTGAGTCTTCTGTTACTCTAAATAGAGTTAAAGATGTATATATTACAAGGGTTGATCTATATGTCTTGTAAGAGTGAATTATGTGGTTTAAGGAAAAAAGATCGACTTTATATTTATGGAAAATTACAAAACCCACCCCTTCGAGATGTCCTCTTTACAAGTTGATGTCCACTGTTTGAACAATTACATAAATCACCCCTTCGCTTTCATTTTGGTTACAGTTGATTCCAATGGTCAACGGCGGAGGTTACATAGCACGGAGAGTTGCCGGAGACACACGCCCAAGCTGACATGGCAAGCCTCGTCATATATTGTTCTTTTTTGATTTAAATCCGAATGGGTTTATTTGTAATTGGAAAAATACAAACACACTATAGTAGTAGGCTTATGTTTGTGTCTCATGCGTGGGAGTCCATGTAATTGACTCAACACGACCTGGTTTTATATGTAATTGATTTGAGCAAACATTTTGAAAAAAAGTTGCCGTTAGTTACCGTTTTTTAGGGTTACCAGTGTGTTCTTCAAATTTTCATCACTTGGAGTCTTCTTTTTCAACTTTGCAAATTCATATACAAAAAATGGCAATAATTCCTCAAGTTCGAATGATAGGAGGGGTGCCTTATGTCACAATTTTAATTGTTCCAAGTATTGCACGGTGGTGACTTCTCATAGCACAAAGAAAACCGAAAGACCGTACTATCGGTGCCCTTTCCATGGATTATCTCATTGGTACTAAATGGAAGATGAAGCTGAAATTTCTCAACCCCCGACACATGAGTCAGAAGTGCTGCAACCACCAAGAAATGTAGAAGCAAGCCAAAGAAGAAATGATGTTCCAAATAATTTACTTTGGAAACTTGTAGTATTTGACCTAGTTTTGTTGGGTGTTTTCTTAGTGTGTTTGATCTTGAAGATTATCTTTGATATTTGTTTGAATTAGAGATATTGAATATGTAATATGTAAGCATGTATGCATTTTGTGAAAATGAAATGCAAATTTTACTAATAAGAAACAATTGCATTGTCTTCAAACCAAAATAATTGATACATCAAATGAGTTCATCTCCATCAAAAACATATTCAAAGAGTACTTGGTGAATTGCTAATCAAAACAAAAGAGATCCAAATTGTACCAGAATATCTTAATCAAAGCAAGTTTAGAAACTATCATGAAACAACAAAATCTAAGCATATCTTCAAAGTAATCAGGTTGGGTCATTGGTTAGCTTGATTATGCAGGATTTCTAGTTGTTGACTTGCCCTTTCTTCTCTTTGAGGGTCTTGATGCACTAGCTTTCTTCCTCTTACTCTGCAATTACAACTAATATAAGAACAACCCAACCTTTACCATAATGACATACTACAACATGTAATAGCTAACATACCTTTGTGGTTGTAGCTGCAGTTGGTCCTTGACCATCACTTCTGCCTTGCCCATCAGTTGCAGCAGTTCCATTTGTTGTACCAATTGCACTTGTCTTCTTTTTTGGCTAAATGCATAACAAAAAGAAATTAGAAGTTTTGTACACAAGATACTGAAGAGTAAAAACAAGAAAATAATAGAAAAGGAACATTGAATTCTTACACATTTTCTCTTATTGTGTCATGCCTGTCCACAATCACTACACTTGACTTGTGCTCTCGGATTCTTAGTGACTTTGCTGGGTTTTGGTGGCTCAGTAGGATGTCTAATCCTATTCTCAACTGGTCTTCCAATTGGTCTCATCACATCAGGATGATTGCACACATCATCAGTTAAGTCATTTGGCCAAAAGGTGGATTGAGGCATAGGTAGCATGACAATATCATAAGTTCGTTGGTAAGTTATTTTAGTGTGGTTGACTGATAGATAGTTCACAGAATCCTCCCTGCATATCTGGATTGCCAACCATGCATGTCTACATGGTATCCCACTGATGTCCCACCTTTTACAGTCGCATGTCCTCTCATCCAAGTTACATATATGAACCTAAAACTCACATCTTCTATTTCAAATGTTCTACCAGCTTCTGTTACAAGTCTGCAGTTTCTTGACATGTGATAGACTTCATTCATCTCATGTAAGACTCTAGGTATGACTACAGAGAAAGCCCTAATTAGTTCTACCCATGAGTTGAAACTTTCACTACAGTTATTAGTAACATGGGCTATCTTAGCATGAGTGTCAAATGAATGTCTAGCCCAATGACCTAATGGAATGTCCATCAACCAATCATGAGCATCAGGATTAGCATTTATCATTCTATTCATAGCTCTATTAAAACTTTAAGAAGTAAAAGCAGTAGAAGCTTGCCAGAAGAACCTTTTAAGTTCTTTGCCTGTCCATCTGAGTTTGAAGTTGTCATAAATGTGTTTGGCACACTTTCTATTAATGACAGTTGGGCAAATTTCTTCCATGGAAGGAACAAGGCCCTGCAAGGCAATCAAGTAAAGAACAATCACATTTTGAAAGATTTAAATGACACAAGTATGAAAGTGCAATAACATTACCTTCTGTCTGTCAGTCATAAAGTGTCAATTTGCATAAGGATCAAAAGGTCCAAGCATCTGACTGAGACAGTGCAAAAAGAATCCCCAGCTTTCTTTGTTTTCACTCTCAACTATAACCATGGCAATTGAGAAAATGCCAAAGTCAGGTTCTGTTCCTGCTGCACTGAGTAGATAACCACCATACTTCCCCCTGAGGTGGCACCCATCAAAGAAGAGGAAGGGAGCACAACCTGCTAAGAAGCCCCTTTTTAATGCATCCATCCCCATGAAAACTCTCATGAATAGAGGCCCTTTCTTAATTTGTTCCAAATCACTTTGAAGCACCATCAAACTTCTAGGATTAGTTCTCCTAACCATTATTACATACTTGGGCATCAGTGCATAACCCTGTTCTAGATTCTCACCTTGTCTGTTAATTGCCAAGCATCTTGCCCTATACATTCTCTGATAAGGCACATCAATACCAATTTTCTTAATTGTCCATGCTATGGATTTGTGTGTATCAAAAGTTGTATTAACATTCAACTCCTCAATGACCTGACAAATACCAAACTTGGTTAGTATATTGCTGAATGATACTGAAAATGTAATAAAAAAACTACACATAGACCATATTACCTTAGTTGATAGCCACTTTTGATCTGCTTCTTTTTTGTTCACATTCTTGATACATGTGTGCTTGCCATTGTATGTTTCGACCACCATGGCCTTCTTATCTGCCATGGAGCTACAATGCAATCTCCACTTGCAACCATCACCAAGAGCAGTGGTATCTTGCTACCTCATTCTTCACCCTCTTACAGTTAAACCCAACATTAATGGCAAATTCTTTTAACCTGTCTCTCAGCTCATTGATGTCTCCAAAAGTTTAACCAACTGTGAAATCCTTTTACTACTAAGTGTTGTCTCTGATGAACTCATCACCCACCCACTCTGAGTCACTATGATGGCCAACATGAATATCATCATCATCAAAATCATTATCAACTGGCCCAGCTTCAAGTGCAGTAGGAGTTGCTCTCTTTCTTCTTGTTTCATTGTTGGTTCCTGCTCTCTTTCTCATAGTTTCATTGCTAGGTCCTGCACCTGTTCTAGCACCATCAGAATTGCAACTCTCATTGTCTGACTCATTTGGTATATAGGTCTCATCTTGTGATTCATTGCCATCCTCATTATCCCCTTCACCAGCAAGAATCTTGAAAAAACCAATTTCCTCATCTTCTGAATCATACAAGTAGTGGTGCCTTGGTTCATCATCCTCAAAATTAACCCCATCCATAGCTGGCTCTTGCATTCCTATCTGGCTCATTATTTGCAGAACCAAGAGTCTCACTTGCATTCCCAACTGTCTCCTCAATCACCACTCTTGGTGATGGTGACTTATCTGTATCTTCTGAATTACCAGTGGTCTGTGGAGTAATGTTCTTGGGTGGTCCATAGTTGGGAAAGTTCTCAGATAAAAACTCCTCAAAATCAAGGTTAGCCAACGTCTCATCAGCAAGCATTGTATCATCATACAAGTTCTGGGATTCATTCTCTTGTTGAAGTGGTTCAGGTATGTAAACATCAGACTTAGGTGATGGTGGTGGCTCAGTGATGTTTGAAGGTGGTGGTTCAGTAATGGCAACATGTGGTGGTGATAGTGGTGTTTCAGTAGTGGTAATTGGTGGTGAAAGTGGAGGTTCACCAGTGGTAAGTGGTGGTGATAGTGGTGGTGAAGTGGTGTTTGGAAATGGTGGTATTTCAGTGATGCAGGTGGTGGTGATGGTGGTGTTTCAGTTGTGGCAGGTGGTGGTGATTTTGGTGTTTCATTGGTGGTAGGTGGTGGTGATGGTGGTGGCTCAGTTGTGGCAGGTGGTGGTGATTGTGGTGTTTCGTTGGGTGGTGGTGATTGTGGTGGTTCAGTAGTTGTAAGTGGTGGTGATTCAGTTGTGGTGTTTGAAGGTGGTTCAGTAGTAGAATGTTCATCACCTAAGATATGATCTTCACCATCACTAATCTCAGTCAAGTCCACAAAAACTGGCTCTGTGTTCATCTCAGTCAAGTCCACAAAAACTGGCTCTGTGTTCCTATATGGTTTTGGCTTGCAATTTATATACCTATAGTTCCTACTATGTGGAGGAGATTCCTTAAAACTAGCATCTGGAACAAAAGCAGGATCTCAAGCACTGTCATTCCACATAGGCTGCTTAAGATTCTTAGCCTTACTGCTAAGTTTAATAGCTAATGGAACAGCCTGACTAACTTCAACATGTAGTTCAATTTCATTGTGCACACTATTCCTATCAAACATCTCTTTCACATCAGCATCAGTTACAAGTTGAAGTTGTTCAAATGTACCATGCAAATCACATTTCATAGATAAGGCAAAATGTTCATCATTTTCATACTCAATTAAGGCCAACTGACCCACTTCATTCATCAGTCTCATAATATCGTACCTGTATTTCTTAGCCCTTTCAATCATGAACAACTCCTTCCCAAAGTGAATCCTTATGTTGTACTCTGCCATTTTACCTACAACAACAAAAATACAACATAAATCAGTCAAATCTCAAAAGAGCAAAAAACTAAATTTCGAACATAATACTCCAATCCAGATTTCTCAAGCATATAAATAGCAAACAAATCGACATACAAACTCGAATATCTAAACATAATAGTAGCAATGTTAAATCTCAAGAAATTAAAAAAAACCCTTCTTTAATGTTCAATATCCCAATTTCGAACAATTTTGAACGGATAGTGGAAAATTGTTGACATGTACGTACGTTTTACAGTGTATTAACAATAAATAGACAGAAAATTTGAAGAAACATACCTTGTTCTTGTCCTTCAGACGAACAACAATAAACCCTATGTATTTGTTCCAAAACACAATCACAATGTCGACTACGTTTCAGGCAACGATTCCACGCATTTTGTTTATTTCGGTGGTTTGTTTGATGGAAATCCAACTTCACTAGGGTTTGCAGGAGGAAAAGAGATGGAGAGGAATCTTTTGGCGGGTGAATGAAGAAGAAGAGTGAGCCCATGACCTTTTGTCTTCCGTTTTTTTTCATTTTTCTGTTTCTCTTTTTTTTTCCGCCAATTCCACCTCACGCTAAATCAGCACACGTAGGATATGTGTACACGTATTGGTTGGAGTCAATGCAGGAATGATGAAATGGGTTCATCTGTAACTGTTCAAACTTTGGGGATGTATTTGTAATTGGAGCAAAGTCAGCAAACTACAGGGGGTCTATATGTAAATGACCCTTATATTTTGTAAATATTTATTTATTATAAAATTATTTGATTTTTTCTAACATTGTTTGTATATAATTACGTTAGTATAAATTACATGTTTATGTTAGTATAAATTTATATTGTTGGACAAATTGCATCAATTGTAGCTTGCTTTTATTGCATATATGTAGAAATAACTGCAACAATCATTGGTGAATGGGCTAATTACATTAGTGAGTCAGTGAGTAGAATGAGCAGCTTCTTGAGATTACTGGTAAGTTGCAATGGTTTTGACAAACCCGTATTGACATGAAAAATGGAGGAGGAAGTAAAGCTCAAAATTCGTAAGGCTATGCCCAAATTCACATGCGATATGGTAGCATATCAATGAGTATTACTCATCTCGGTCTCATTCCATTTTTCATGTGTTTTGAAACTCGGACCCGAAAATCGACCCGGTCTACTTACTGAGGGAGGTTTAACCGGATCAACTCGGGTTAACCTAATACAACAATTTAATATAAAATATACTAATATAACACAAAAGAAACTCAATAATAGATAGATTTTACTTATATAGTTATACTATATCCAATTAATGATTAATATAATATTATATGCATTGTTGTACTTTTGAACATAGTAGTAGACTAGTACCCTTCATTTATCTCATCAGTTGACTAATTATGTCCATTCAATCACATCAAAGACAAAATGCATTTGGTATGTTCTCCTCTTTGTTTTTCAGTTCAACCAAATCAATTCTTCTAGCCTAATCCCTCACTCACTACTTAGTTCACTTCTCACCAACTTCATTGTCTTCCTTCCTCAATGGCACTAGAAACATCTCTGTTCTTTAGTTCTATAATTATTACCCTAGAAGATGTAATTGTAATCAGAGTCTTTAACTCCACCAACAATTACATAGATTCGTCTACTATCACGGATTCATGGTTATGACAAAAAGGAAGGCAGATCTATATCTATTGTTCTCTAAAGTTCGTTTAGGAAGCCAGATCTAAAAATCCTTCTCTCTTTTTTCCTTTTTTTTTCCCCGAGTAAAACAGGGTCGACCCGGTTTTTAACCGGGTTTTTGTCGGTTTTAGACCGAGTTTTCTGGGTTTTCAATGATTTCCGAGTTGTTGACGAGTTTCATAGTTTCCGGCCCGGAAGGTGTCCGAGTAGCGGTTAAACCAGATCGACCCGGCGGGTTTCAAAACATAGCATTTTTCTCAAGAAATGTTGATAGGATTTTAATGATATCGAGGGCATATGTTGCGTACAAACCAAATGTTTGGATACATACTTAATTCTAGAATTTTGATTTTTTGTTACATGGATCACATTGTAAATTTTAAAAAACCAAGAGACTTTGGCTTTAGAATTGGATTATTGCAATTTCGAATCCCATAAACTTTGAGGACGCTAAGTTTTACACTTAAGGTTTCTATGTGCTTGTTTGGTATAGAATTTCAATTCAGTTGCAATTGAGAATCGGCCACTTAGTATTTGGCGTACCATTCGAATTGAGTAATTATTTGGTTTGAAAGAATTGAATCACAATTCAACTCATTTCTCTCTAGCCTTCCGTCCTCTCTTTGTCACGCCCCAAAACCAATTCACTTTGGCGCGACTGGCTATCTATCGTGAGACACTTTTGTCATGCCCCAAAACCAATTCACTTTGGCACGACCGGTCGTCTATCGTGAGATGGACTCACGCCAAGACGAAGCATAACTTTAATCCACAAATTACAATAATATCTCAGAGTGGTATAAACAGAGCATCTAAAATCCCACAAAGTAATTACATCAATTAAAATCCTCGAAATACAACTTTCTCAACAGTCAAATCATCTACTACACTACAAACATCAGAGTACGCAACAACTACTAAAAGTCTTAACAAAATCTAGCATCCATCTACCGTCTCAACTCCAAAGAACCTCTGCTCGATCACTTACTAAACAAAGGTGTAAGGGCAAGCTCATGGCACTTGTTCCCAGATCAAGTACATATAAAAAAGTATACAATCCATTTTATTTCTGAAACATCGTCGAAAATCATTTGCATGGAACACATGTCATAGTATACAATTCACATTTAGCTCGAATCAAATATACACTATGACCACACAAACTGTGGTGGCACACATGCTGGCACTTTCACATTACATATCCCTAAAACATAGGGATCCACAATTATCCCGTAACACATATGGGTCCAAAGTTACCCCGTAACACACACGGGTCCACATAATAACATAAGGGAATACTCCAAAACACGACAACTCCGTAACACATAAGGGTCCAAACAATTCATAGGCACATCGATGAGCATAAACGTACGTACACATAAATCATGATTTATCAAATCACTTTCACAAATCGCTTACAAGGAAAATATTTATGGGACGTACATACTTGATCCTATTTTGAATAGACTATTATACCAAGTCTCATTACTTGATATGATAACCAAAAGTTGTTTGTTAATTAAAAGCGATACGTTTGTATTTTACAATACGAAAAACAAAAGTAAAAGTGTCAAGATTTTCCCTTACCTCAAAGTCCATCTCAACAATTCACAAAACCATCCAATAACTTGCACCTCAAATCACTAAAAGTCACCGTAAACCTCAACTCATCCAAAGAATCAATCTCAAACTCCGTATCATCTTTACAATGGTTTTGATATATCAAAAAGGGTAAAGTACGGTCATAAGGGCCAAATGATAATTTATGGAGCTAGGAAAATAGGTTTAAAAAGGCTTGAAGGGAATATTAATGGCAATAACGTTTAGGGGTAATTCGGTAATTTTCTGGGGACAAACGGGGCTGGAATAAAAAGATAATAAATATTCAGGCCCTTCAAGATTCGAATTAGGAACCTCCTGTTTGGTAGCCAATTAGCATACCACTGCACCACTCATACTTCTGCTTCTAATGTAGCGCGATAAACGTATTTATTCCGTTCAGTCGTTGTTTGACTATTGAATATGCAATTTAATCCTTGACAGTGCCAAATTTTCAAACACAAGTCCTTTGGGTTTATGCAATAGTTAGTCTAATCCCTGCGAATCCAATACTTTAAAAGCTCATTCCAATCACCTCAAAATCCAAGCTAGGGTCTTGAAATTCATATTCCCATCATCTACTCCATTCAAATCGATGAATAACAACCCGGAAATAACACAAATACGTCAAATTTTATATTCACGAATTCTTCCTCATATTTTCCATTCGGTTTCGCGAACAAGGATCTCCCAATTCTATGGTCCAGGCGTCGAGTACATGGCAGTTGGCCGATGAAAGGCAGAGCTGTGATGGCTAGGTGGGAAAGAGAGGAAGAATGAAGATGAATAGATGAGGGACAATGGCACATTTGGTCCAAAAGTATGGGGTATTGTGGCATGAAGACACCACTTTGCATTTGGTGTGATTTCCAGTCCACAACTTTTAAACGTTGGCAAATTTAATTCAATTTTCACAAAGTCAGGACTAAAAATGCTGACATGGCATGGAGTCGGCTGTTTTGGCAATTTTGACACACTTAGCCAACCATTGAACACGAATTGTTGACTACCACACCACACAAGCATTTTGTCCCCAAAAATTCAAAACATAAATCAAAATGAATTTAAACTCCCATTAGTCTCTTTGTGAACCTAATTCCCAAATGAAAAAAAAAAGTTAGCCAAAAAACGGGAGATAACAGCGAAGACAAGACGAAATCCAATGGCCCTGTAACAATCTGTAACGGCCCGGTCGGATCGAGGTCCGGACGTCAAGGATTATGTCGAACTTCCAAATATATATAGATATTTCAGAGTAATAGTTATTACAAACCCCAACTATAATTTA
>JAYMSP010006849.1:0-10936 GCA_036897095.1 Plantago elongata
CTTCCATATACTGAACAAGTATATTAAGTTGTGATTTCTTCTCCAGCTCTCTGGATAAATAGCTGAAATTTTTTTAAAGAGAAGCCTAACAAAAACCATATAACCAACACCATCAAGGCGTGGAGTACAGGAAGTACTTGGTTTGGGAAATCAAGGAAAATCTCCAAGGTTATCTTGAGTACATGAAGTACTTGAATTTAGAAGCTAGGGAAAAACTCAGGGGGAACATTTGGTTGGGAACCATATGTTAGTAAGGATCTTAGAATAGGATAAATTGTAAGGTGAACTCAATTGTCTGTTCTAGTGAATTGTAGGTCTCAGAAAGGTCGAAGTGGACTAGTTGGAGGATTACGCCACCTTCAGAAACCACTATAAGTTGATGTGTTACTTACTTATTGCATTTACATTCTAGCAAAACACACACATATTATAACTGCTAAGCACATTAACGTTTATCTATCGCTTAAAGTCTTCCGCTCTCTGAAATTAAGTATCAGAAACCCCCAAGGTTTTTGAGAAATAGTGTTTATCGACGATTGTTTTAAAAGACTATTCCCTCCCCCCCCTCTCTAGTCTTTTACCTTTGCCGTTATCTGGACCAACATAAAAATTTAATCACAAACTACAATTAAGAAGAAAACGGACAATTTGTAGTAGTTTACTTTGCAAATAATTCACCAACCCCAAATCCACCAAACCAAACACCAAATATTATACATGGTCTTGGACCAAATCCAACTCTAAGCCCAAAAAAATTATACCAAATCGGAATTGAAGTCCAAAGCCATAACTCTAAGGCCCAAAAAATGAAATTCGGATTTATATTTTAAACCCAAAATGAAGCCCAAAACCCGACAAACGAAACGAAACGATGCCTAACCGTGGTCTCCCAACCGTAACAATTAACATAGCGTCTATTTTAATCCATCAAACATAGTTTTAACTGCCAGCTAGCCGACAGTTTACCAAAAATAGTTGTACTTTGAACCTTTTATTGGTGTGTAACTGTGTATGCTTTTTTTCTTAGCCATTTTTTTGTGAAGTGAATATAGATAAGTAGTAGTAGTGTTTTCGAATCTTTAAGTAAAATTATGCTTAAATAATAAATGACATGTATCATAAATTCATTACATCAAATTGCACTATCAAATAAATCTCAAATAATATACTAGTAACATGAACTATAAGTATAATAAAATTAATAATTTTATCCGTTAAATTTTTAACAAAAGAACTTACACACTTGGTTATAAAGTTTAAATTAAATTGCCGATTTCACAGTTAAAAAATGTGTCGTTCGAAAACGGCTATAATCGAACCGAATCATAATTGTCAGTTAAAACGGTTACATTTCATGATTTTCATGGGAGCTAACCGGTATTAAGGCCAGGCGCACAGCTTTATTGCCAGGTTTATTGCCAACAAAGCAACACCAAAAATCTCCAAACAAACTTTAAGTGAGTTACTAGACTGTAAACGCCAGCACCTATATTTTACCTTTTTTCTATTTACCAGTTATCCTTACCACGCGGTGTCCGCATACTCATAAACAATTCTGCACAAAATGAATGAATAAGAAAAATAAAATTTACCAAGTTAATCTAAATCTCATATGAACTTCTTTATTTGTAATGATAAAAACATGGAGTTAGACTGTAGAGTGTAATAATAAAAATTAATTTTCTAAATTAGTTTGTTAATATGTTTTTAAGCATTACTTTTTGTACGGTATAATTTGAGTGAGTAATGGAGTTGAGTATTGTATGAAGAAACTATTAATTATCTATTTTAAGATTAATAATTACTTTAAGTATTTGATTAGTATATAAATAGAGAAGTAAAAATAGAAGATATAGATAGATAGACATCAATTGTGATGACTTCGGTTGCAATCAGTGTCAAGTTTAATTTTACGCCCATAATTTCATTCATGGGGTAATTTTATTTTATATTTGGTAATATATATGTATGTATGTAAATATATATTAATTACTCCATGGAGTAATAATTCTAGAGATAAGAAAAGTGAAAGACATGCAACCTAGCTGCACCTATACTTTCAATTTTATCTGATTTTGGAGTGTTTTAGATGTGTAAGATGAGTTTATACATTGACAAATGGCAGAGCCAACATATCTATGTTTTTTCTACAATTTCAACAAAATCAATTTATTTACTCAAAAGCAACCATAACCAATATATATTGTAACTTTGTCCAATTAAATTAATATACATCAACTCGCACCACCAAATAATCCTATTTTAACTCGAAAAAGGTTAATTACCTCATCTATTTCTATTTTCATTTTTAACATGTGAGTGCTTAAGTACATATATCGTGTTCTCTGTATAAATATATATATTTATGTATATTGCACAAGTTTAATATCTATATGTAGTACTATTTCACAAAATGATAAAGAAACTGATCTACAATTTTACAATTAATGCTATTTATTCATGGCATGCATCAAATCAAATATTATAGGATCTGTACATATGAATCGATCAGATCCTAATTATAGTTATAGTAGGCAAAACAGGAAAATGAAAATGAAAAAATGAAAGGAAGAAAATAGTACACCAAGGTGATATGAACTTGAACGTGTCTTGATATGTAAGAACCAAGATCTTAAGAACTGTGGACTGGAGTTAAAGCTTGGGATGTTGAAGATGTTGTCTTTAGGCTTATGTTGCTCATCGAAGCGATTTCTTTCGGATCATCAGTTTCATCAGCCTTTCGAAGTTTGAGTTGAGGGTGGCTGCCACCGTCTCTGATGGCCGGTTGTGGAAGAGGGAATAAGAAATCAGTCGGGAAAAATTTGTATTGAAGGCCAGCCATTAAAGTAGAAAGAGAATATTTATTTTTGTTCTTGCTGAATGCTGGTTGTGGTGATCCCTGGTAACCTTTGACATATTTATAGAGCCATTGTCACTAGTGAGGTGATCAATTACAGTTTTGTTCCTATAATTCAACATCTTCTTTGAATACGGTCCTATGGACATCAGTTTTTACAAATATAGTCACATAAATTACAGAAGAAATAAATCTTATACAATTAATTTTCCAATGAAAAAAAAAATAAGTAAAATTACTTCATACCCAAATTAAATCAATAAGGACCTAGCCCCAATTCACTTCATTCACATTTAATCATGAGAGGAACTAATTGAACAAACACACGTAAATTACCTCAAATTCAAATTTTTTACCGTCACTTAAGGTGTCGCTCTGACTATTATTAGTCAATGTATAAATATCTAACACGTATGCATTGCTTTCTATCGCACTCAATCATTACTCCATATCGCACTCTACTATAGTTTTTTATCGCCCTTAACCGCTACTTGTTATTTAAATTTAATTTTTTCGTTAATTTTTCGAAAAAATAATTTAACACATATTATATAATTTTCAAGAGAATTATAATCTTAAAAATTATAATCAGTCACAAATATTTACATTACTCAAAATTAAAGCTTGCAATTAACGAGAAAGAGGACAACATGCATATGAACCCTAAGTTAAAATTCTCAGATTGTTTTAATTTAATTTTTATTATTGATTTTTATTTTTTATTTAATCTCCTACTTTGGAGAATATTTTAATTTAATTTTAATTATTAGTTTTAGTTTTTTATTTAAAGATTTTAATTTTTTTAATGGTGGTATTGAATATATGGAGATTTTTTTTGATGATATTTAAAAAAGAGTTTTTTATTATGATATTTAAAAATTACATCTAAAATATATTGAAGCGATGTTGGTGGTTAGAGCAATACGTAGTGCAACCTCATGCGATATGATCAACACTCCATGACAATATTAAGTGCGAAAGATATAGAAGATTATTTAATCTTAACTGTTAAAATTTTAATTTAATAAATTAAAATAGATAATTAAAATTTTAATTTCTTAATTTAAGTATCTTCTCTCTAAACATTTTACCCTCCCTCGTAGTATTATAACGTAGATCTATTGGATTTGTTTCCTTTAAGCAGCCAATGGAATCCTTCGAGCTATTTTTGTTCCTGCCCGGTTGAATATCTTAATATCCAACTATCAATGACTGAACTAATTGGTTAGGCATCGTCTGCCGTTAAAGAAAGTCACTTTTCCTCGAAGATGAAGTTATGGGTAAAAATTTCATAAAAGAATACTCTATAAAAAGATAAACTCTTTATAATCTATAAAAATTTAGTCTCAATTTGAGATCAGTTATAAATAAAAATAAACTCTACATTATCATATTTCACGACTTTATTCGGTCCCGTCTTAATTAATTACACCTCATATAGTAATAAATGACTTAACATTCAATAATATTTATCTATATTTATATAATTTTTATTATATGAAATTGAAGATGTAAACTACTTATCTAAAAGTTGTTTGTGATAGTGATTTTGAACTTTTGAGTGGTAAGGTTGACTTTTAGCTTTCGTGTAAGTAGTACTTCATTTATATATGAAGCTTCTAGTAAGACCCAAAATATCGTTAACTTGTCAATTATGTTTGAAGCTTTTTGACATGAAAATGTTACTACTTATGTTGTATCATCTTTTGATATTGCCCTCTGCTTCTTATCTAATTGATGTGATGATATCTATCTTCTGTTAAATTCATAATTGTTGATCTATGGGAGTTCGACATATATGTTAAAATTTTTTACCACAAAAGTTAGTATTTAAAATTTTTGTTCAATAAATATAAATATTTAAGTTATACACATTATTTTATTATGAAAAAGATAATTTTAGTATAATTCTCTACTTAAAAGTAAATTTTTTATAATTCAACGTATAATTTTATGGAATTTTTACTGTATTAGAATTCTCACAATTTCATTAACCCCTTTCTACATCACGTGGTCCATACATTTCATAGTTATTAATATTATTATACTTGAAATAAACCATAAATAATGAAGACATCGAATTTGAAAATGTCTTGTTTACTTGGTGGGTAATGAACAAGTGTGATTGATGATGCTTAATTAGTCAATAGAATCTCTCTATAGTATGGAATTAGAGAATCGTGATGGATGATGTGTTAAAATTAATTAGATAATCTAGTCATTGCATGGTTTCTTTCATCATCTCATTTTTGGTGTCATTATCGATCTTGCTTGGATTATATCAACTTTTTAAAATAAAACATATAAACAACTCTTAAGAACTCCCTATCTTAGTATCTCTAACAACATCAGATTCCACGGCTTGTAGACTGTAACGCCTGCACCTACGTTTTAACCTTTTCTATTTATATCAATTTTGGATTGGAATGGAGTAAAATTACAAGAGATAAGAAAAGTGATGCATGCAAAAGCTAGTTGAACCTATTCTTTCATTTTTATCTGGTTTTGGAGTGTTTTAGTTGTGTATATTGGTAGAGTACAGAACTGCAACTCATCACTTTCTTCAATGGTAATTTACATCCGAATGACAAGCTAAGTCACTCCATTTTTAATATGTACACTATTAAATATTAGTTATAAAAAAACCTTGAATATTATATAATAAGATTTTAAGTAGAGGTTTTAAGTATTATATAAATACAACATAATCAATTCATCATTAAATACAAATTTAATACATTTTAGAGCAAATTTTCTAAGAGACGGTCTCTAAGGATGGACCTATATATTTAAAAAAAAAAAAATCAATGTTATTACTTAGAATACCTATGTTCTCAATGTTAAAACTTTTCATATATTATAATAATATTTATTTTTAACAACATACACATTTTAATTATTAATATGAATAATTTTAGTGGTAACATAAGTCATTTCTAAACGTCTCTTATGAAATTTTGAGTATGTCATATACAATTAAATTTTAAATTTTAATTAGTATCTAACAAATCAACTTATCACTATAAAGCAACCATCACGATCTTTATTGTCTTCTTTGTCCACAATTCATACTAATGGAAAAGCCTAATCTAAATCAAAAAAGGTTAATTACCCTCATACTCCTATTATTAGTTTATATAAAAAATGATGCTATCATATACTTCTATTATTAGTAAATGATGCTAAAATAACGTAATATGCCTCTCGTTTCTCACATTTTAGGTATGTGTGTGTGTGTATATATATATATAATGAAACTACAGATCTGCTATTTTACAAGATGCTATTATCAAATATTATAGAATCTATACATATAAATAGATCTGATCGTTAATTATAATTATAATAGAAAAAATAAGAAAAGTAAAATGAGAAAATAAAGAAAGAAAACAAGTGCATGATACTGTTGAACTTGAACGTGTGATATGTAAGAACCAAGATCTTAAGAAGTGCGGATCGGAGTCAAAGCTTGGGATTTTGTAGATGTTGTCTTCAGTCTTATGTTGCTCACCGGAGCGATTTCTTTCGGATCACTAATTTCATCAGCCTTTCGAAGTTTGAGTTGAGGAGGGTGGTTACCGCCGTCTTTGGTGGCTGGTTGCGGAAGAGGGAAATAGAAATCAGTCGGGAAGAATTTGTATTGAAGACCAGCCATTAAAGTACAAAGAGAATATTTGTTTTTGTTTCTGCTTATAGTGTTGAGAGTTATAACATGTATCTGGTAAGCTTTGGCATATTTATAGACCAATAAGGAATGGTTTGGGTTTGTCATTAGTGAGGTGGTTAATTACAATTTGGTTCCATAACTAAGCATCTTGTTTGAATACAATATTATTAAAATCAGTTTTTCTCAAATATATAGTCCGAAATAATCCAGTGTCATACTCAAGTTTTCAGGGGCATGTGTAATTTTTCTAATATCATGTGCTCTAAAATATAAATGAATAAAATATTCAACTGCATATATAAATAATTAAACTTTATTACAACAAACTAAGATTTAAAAAAAAAGTGAAAATCAAAACATAAAACTGAAGTTGAACGGTCAAAATTTTAAATTATATCTAATATATAATCCAACACTGGTGTATGTGTAGGTATGTGGTTAATATAAATTGAGTATAACGACTTATTAATCTATGACAATATCTTATTTATTGAAACAAGAATATGTTGGTTTTTATTTATTTATTTTGAACTGAAGGACTAAATTGAATTTGGAAAGCACTAATGATTGCGAAAAGAGTATTATTAATTATGGGAGAAAGAAATGTTTTATTATTAATATTAGTACATCTTAAAGTTCGAGCTTTCTTATATTTCGTTCACACTTTAATTCATAATGAATTTGTTTTTTTCTAAAATAAAGGTTGAAGTGAAAAATAATGTTAAAACCTTAATAAATAATTTGATTGAATTGAGTTTTATAATGTTTGACACTGAAAACAAAGGTTTTTAATGATTTTATTTCATTTAATTAAAAAAAAGAACTCTTCATTCTTTACGTATATAAATAATCACATAAAAACTACTTAAAATTTATAGAAACATAAATGTTAAAGATACATTTATTTACCGAGTTCAACAAACAGATAAATTAAACAAAATCTATAATCCACTATTTGAATATATAAAAAAATGGGTTCCAAATATGTTGGACCTTGTGCGGATGGCATCCTTACACATGCTAAAATCCGACCCTGAAATCATTGAATATGCTTCGCATGTTACTCGATTGTTGCTCTTGCATGAACTGGACTATCCTCCATGACAAATTGAGTTCGATTTTGATCCTCTAAATCGTCTAGGCGATCTAATCACATGGATTGTTGAAGAAATAAATCTTATAACAATTACTTTCCAATTGAAAAAGAAGTAAAATTTACTTCATTCTCACCCAAATCAAATTAATAGGAACCCTATCCCCAATTCACTTAATTCTTATTCGACATCAGAGGAACCAATTGAACAACGCATCTAAGTTATTTTTCTAATTTTGTTAGTCAATTCAAGAATCTTCTCTAACGTTTTAATATCCCTCGTATTATAACCTGGTCTATCGGATTTGTTCCCTTACGGCAGCCACTGGATGCCTCCGAGCCTTTTTTGTTCCAGACGGTGGATATTATCTTGATATCCAACTGTCAATGATTGAACCAACTGGTGATGCTGCCCGTATGTGCCGTTAAAGCATGTCACTTTTGCTCAAATTATGAGAGAGGAAGCTATTAGAATTCTCATAATTCCGTCAATCACAAACTAAAGTCAAGAGAATTACATAGAGCATATAAGAAGGAGAGGAGGAAGAGGAGAACTCCAACTAAACATGCTTAAATAGCTTAAATAATTGATTTTGATTTCTAATCAGGAGCGTCACGTCCCATCACGTCCCAAGACCAAAATCACTTTAGCGCGATCGTCCGTCTATCGTGAGATGAGCTCACGCCAAGACGAAGCCTCAATTCACAGATCATTTTCAAAGTGGTACAATATTAGAGCAACTACAACTCAAAGACAATGAATACAATTCTCGAAACCTCGACTTAAATACAACCTTAAGAAATTACAAGACTATCACTAACACTACTATCTGTTATAGACCAACCTGCTCCCACTACCAACCTTCTCAGAACCGTAGTCACTTACTGTTAATTAGGAATGTCTTTTGGTATTTATTTGATCAATCACCGTATGACTTATCTTTAGTACAGAAAGGTGACTAGTACTCTTAGTTCACTTGAACATTATAAAATAGGAAATCACTTAGTATGTTAGTCTAGTTGAACTTGTAATAGGATTATTAGGTCTCTGAATGTAATTTTATATTTTGAGAAGGCCATGAAGAAGGATCCTAGCAACGGAGCTTAATCGAATATTTGAAGACTGAAGATTGTGCAAGTTTAATGAAGACACAAGGGATTAGTCTCCTCATATAGACTATGTTCAGAAAACATATTGTATATAGTGCATTTGGCACGTTACACCTCTCTGAATATATGACATCAACGATTCAAGGAGAATGCTAGCTTTCAGAAAGGCTCATGTGTCCGTTGAGACTACAGGACAAAGAAATATTACAGTGTATTAATTACACCGACTAAAAAGTCGATCCAACAAGCCCTCTCTGAAAAATGAGAAAGTGACTTGTGAGTACTTATTTCGAGATATCAATTGATTGAATTGTGAGAAGGTCTAACGGATACTATTCAATAGACTCTCAAATTCATCTATAAATATCAACACTTAAAAGTTGAGACACATACACGAACTTCGCTTATACTTTCAATTATTCTTTCAAGCATTCATACTACAATTCTCCAAGATCACTGTTGCGACTATACAACTTGAAGAATCACTAATAGTTCTAAGTGTCCTGAACCTTAACAAGAGTTTGATTATTTATGAAAGAGTTGAACACTCAGACACCCTTTCTGAAGTTCATTCTCCAGAACGTATATCAACACTTGGGTCAGAAAGGAGATACCTACCATATATTGAACAAATATATTAAGCAGTGTAATCTTCCCAAGCTCTCTGGATAAATAGCTAAAAGTTATTTAAGAGAAGCCTGACAATAATCATATAACCAACACCATCAAGGCGTGGAGTACAGGAAGTACTTGGTTTGAGAAATCAAGGAAAAGCTCCAAGGTTATGTTGAGTACATGAAGTACTTGGCTTTAGAAGCTAGGGAACAACTCAGGGGGAACATTTGGTTGGGAACTATTTGTTTGTAGGGATCTTAGAATATGATACATTGTAAGGAGAATTCAATTATCTGTTCTAGTGAATTCCATGTCTCAGAAAGGTCGAAGTGGACTAGTTGGAGGATTACGCCACCTCCAGATACCACTATAACTTGCTGTGTTATTTACTTATTGTATTTACATTTCAGCATAGCATTCACACACTTTATTACTAGAAAGCACATTCACGTTTATCTATTGCATAAAGTCTTCCGCTCTCTGAATCTAAGTATCAAAAACCTCAAGGTTTATGAGAAAGACTGTTTATCGACGAAAGTTTGAAAGGACTATTCCCCTCCCCCCCTCTAGTCTTTTCCTTTGCCGTTATCTGGACCAACAAGTGGTTTTAGTAGGAGGTTCCAAAGCCTTCTGCACTAAACCTCGATCCTCCAGATAGGTAGAGTTTTTGTCGCTTTACGAGGACGTTTTAATTGTGTGTTAAGTGTGCATGTATGTCTTTGAGTGATGCTCCAGTTCTTAAACCATAGAACTACGAGAAATGGAAGAACAACATGATGCTGCATCTAGAAGCTATCAGTGATGAGATGATTTATATCATCAAGGAAGGGCCAACCAGAATTAGACAACTCAAGCACGTGATTGAAGTATCTGACGGTCATAGAAACATTCATGCTGAAGTTAGTGACAGTTCTACTAGCAATAGTGGTCGTGTTGCTGCTGGACAAGTTGAGTACGAAGAAAAACCTCGTGAACTCTGGACATCGGAAGATGCCAAGAGACACATGTTGGTTGGTCAAGCTCGTAACATCATCATTCGATCGACACCTGAGCACATACAGTGCAAACTGTGGTGTGCAAAGACGGTAAAAATTGTCTGGCAATTGATAGAAGATATATGTGCTGGAATTGAGAAAACCAAGGAAAACAAGTTCGAAATATTGAAATTGAAATTTAAAACTTCAAACAGGGTCCCTCTGAAACTTTGGAAGAACTTGATTTTCGGTTTATTACTCTCATGAGTGATATGGCTGCACTTGGAGAATGTGACAGAAAGTCAAATTCTGAGAAGGTGAAAACCATTGTCATAAGCTTGAACCTAAATTGGGAGCATACACAACATTTCTATTTTAATCAAGGAATGTCCCAAATCACTCCAGTTGAACTCTTTTCACATTTGGCCACTGTAAACTATGAGACAACCCAACGTGGTTTGACTGCAGCTGAAAAGTTGCAGAGTGTTGCTCTAGTTACCCAAGGTACTTCTGAAAAAGAAGGATACCAAGGCAATGTCTGAAGAAAATTCTCTTGCAGTGAGACATATGAAGAAATATGTCACTCAAGAAATTGAAAGGAGAAAAGCAAAAGAGAAGCT
>JAYMSP010006850.1:0-10933 GCA_036897095.1 Plantago elongata
TATATATATATATATATATATATATATTCAATTAGTTAAAATATACATCTAACATCCTTATAATGTTTAAATAAATTTACATTTAACAATATATAATTAATATTTTTATACACTTTCATATACTAGTTATTAATATGCACTTTTTCACATACTAATATTAAAATGTTTAGCTTATCTTTAAAGTTGGACATGAGATGAAATTGACATTGAATATGATTATAAATTATGTTACATATAATATGTAATATAAATATACTAATATAAATAATTATTTTGAAATGAATTAATAAAATGTACATAAACGACTGTCATGCATATAACTGTATTCCATTGAAATTAAGGTAAGTATATTTAAAAAATTATGAAAATAATCGTTGAAAATAAAAAATGAACTTTGATCTTAAGAATAAATGTTTATACTTCTAATGAACTATGCGACATATTACGACATTATAATTATTCATATATGTAAACAATAATTCTTTTAATCAACGGTCCCAAACTTATATATGTATGTGAGATTGAATAATTTCTATGACTTAATCAAGCAATACAACAAACTAGATGAGAAAGTATAACAATGATTGTAATCCTCCCAACTTTCAACCCCTAAAATTAACCGAGACTAGATTATTTATATCATCGTGGTTGCAACCTCCAAGTAGTCCACGTTCGAATTTTAACTTTTCACTTTTCGTTATTTAAATTTTAACTACTCATATTTAAATTAAAAATATAATTTATTCACTCTCTTTGTCTTACCATATAAACTTCCTCATATAATTTATTCAATCACTCAGATGCGTGCTCTATTGAATATAAGATTATAAGTTAAGTGAACTTTTTTTTGTAATAACCTTGTTATGTGAATGTTTAGCTTGTAGCTGATACATTAATTGATTTTATAAACTTATTCAGTAAATATATAAAATAAAAAGTTAGTTTATTAATAATTACATACCATATTTAATATATCGATGAGCTTGTCATTAATTAATTTATTAAATATTTTATAAAAACCAACTAACTTATTAACCGGGTTATTGACTTGCTGAGCAATGTAATTCAGTAATTTGTACCAGTTGAACAAGAATAATTGTAGTTTTGAGCACGTTTATTAGGGTCGGAAGATGATGCATATGATATGATTCTACCTGAGAAAATAATTGGCGACTCTTCTGAGTCCGTCCGTCCGTCCGTCAGTCAGTCACATATTAGACGACAGATGATACACACACTTGCACAATAGATTAGCATAGCATCATTTGTCTATACTCTATACTTTGAACATTTATTTTTATACTACTCTATTAATATAATATGATAGATATGAAAATGCAACAGTTCATAACAAAAAACACTTTATTTTGTGATTGGTGGTTTAAATACAAATATATTTTGAAAAAGATGTTGCCTTTCCAATCATATTCGATTCTTCTTCTTCTCTTTCTCTTCCATGGAAGAAGATATGATGTGAGTTGAGTTTTCGAACAACACCACTCTACTCTTGTGGACACCTGCTGCTGCCGATTCATTCTTTCTTCCTTTCACCTCATTTCCAAAGTGGGTTTCCTTTCTTCTTTCTACTTTCCGTTAAAGGTTTCTACTTCTTTCTCTTATCTGTTTTTTTTCCCTACCTTTTGTTGGCTATTTCCCCAAGAATGTTTCTATATATAGATAAAGGGATTTCAGTTAGTTCATGGGTTTTTTTTTGGTTTTATTGGGGTGTTTAAAAGATTAAGTCTTTGACTCTTTGCTTTAGGTGATGGTTGATTTTCTTTGATTGTGTTTTCTTCATTAGTCTTAAGATCAAGAGCTTGTGTCCTTGTGTTTTTCTTTATCTGTTGTTATTTGTGAAAGAAGGAAGCTTTGTTTTTTTTTTTTTGATGTTTTTATCTCTTCTTTGCTTATGTTTGACTTAATCTATCATCTCATGTTTTGATGTCTGCAACTCTGAAATCATTTTGAAACCAATTTCTTGATTGTTTCCTAGTGAAGAAAGTAGAACCAAGAGTTCTGTAAATGATATACATATCTTTTTGCAACCGAAACCCAAATTTAGTATGATCTCTGGTTGAGCTTTGGAACCATGTTTGGAAATCGGAATGGACTATATTGATTTTGGCTTCATTTTCAAGAATCATGACATTCATGTCATTCTGCTTTAATGATAGGAATAAGAACTTGTATGTCTTTTTCCCCAACCTCTCATTAAATGTATATTGGTCCAAAACTACTAATGTCCATGTATGATCAAGCAAAAGATGTGTTTTCAAGATTACGTGATGCTGATAAGACGATTGATTTGATGACATTCTTTCAGTATGCTGAGCCTAACTATCTTTTGTGGATACCCTTTTGCACCTGTGGCTGTCACTAAAGTAAAGATTCTATGACTTTCATACAAGTGGAAGTGTATTGGTAGTTTTGTCTGTGTTCATAGTTTTTAGTTGATCGTTTACTGCAATTCCATATGCTACTTTCTTTTCTTAATTTGCAATGGATGGCTGTGTTTGTCTCACTGTGTTCTATTTAACAGCGAAAACAGAATGAATTCTGCATCTGCCCAATTTGTGCCCTCAAGACGGATGGGAATTTATGAACCAATGCATCAACTGGACATGTGGGGTGATTTCAAAGGAGATAACTGCCTGGATGCAAGTGCGTTGCTACTAGACGTTGATGCAAAACTTGATTACCAGGTTTGTTTTCACATTCTACTCTTACATAAAAAATTTCAGTGTTTTTCTTGTGCCTTGTGCTAATTTAATGTATAATGCATGTTAGTCGGAGGACACTTCACATGGAACTGCCGGACCTTCCAATAAATTTGATCAAGATTCACCTAAACCTGATAAGGTAAATGTTGCAAAAATCACTTTGCTGTTAATGTGTGTGTGTATATTTGTATTTGCTTGTTCCAAGTATCGACTTCATGCTCAAAGTACTGTGAATTCGTCTTACAGACCTACAAGGAGATTGAACTTCAATTGTCTTACCGTTTTACTGTAGTCTTTAATTAAGGCCATTAGCATCCACGAGAAAACTTATATATGAACAGAGATGTGAAGTTTCTCCAAACAAACTAAGATGAAACTCTCTAGCAGAATCCAAGGCCAGGAAATGTGAGCTAGTTAGTGGTTTAAATTATCGTTAAGGTTTTGATCTTGTGCAATTTTATCGAGAATATTATGGATAATAGGTAAAGAGACGCTTGGCACAAAATCGTGAGGCTGCTCGAAAAAGCCGCCTTAGGAAAAAGGTATGAAACGATTATTACAACATTATGACTCTTAACTTATTGGAAAATGTTGTACTATTACAAGAAGGAAATTGTTATGACTCTTTAAACTTATTGGAAACCTTTTTACTATTACAAGAAGGAAATTGTTATCACATCTTAACAGTGTCTGCCATTCGACCGGCCATGAAGGAACCACTCTGAGTTATACACTGTTGTTGCAGGCTTATGTTCAGCAGCTAGAAAATAGTAAATTGAAACTTATTCAGATAGAACAAGAGCTTGACCGAGCAAGGCGACAGGTAATTAGAAGAATCAGAAGTGTTATTTTCTTCGTGGGTTTAATGTTCCTAATATCTTTCCTGCAGATGACCAATTTGTATTTTCTCCTGTAGGGTGTGTATGGCGGTGCTTTGGATACAAGCCCACTTGCTTCTTCTACATCTGTGAACCCAGGTTTGTACTAAAAGTTATCTGCCGAGAGACACCTGTTATATTGATTATTTTGTGTTCTCTGTTTTCAGATATTTCATGATATTATTTCCGTATAGAACATATTGCTCCTATAGTTGTAAGAAGTGAACTTCGTTTTTCGATCATGTAGGTATTGCTACATTTGAGTTGGAGTACGGACACTGGGTGGAAGAGCAGGATAGGCAAATTGCAGATTTGAGAAGTGCTTTAAATTCTGAAATCGGAGACATGGAACTGCACATATTTGTGGAGGGTGGAATGAGACATTATTTTGATCTCTTCACCATGAAAGCAGCTGCTGCAAAGGCTGACGTGTTTTATGTTATGTCTGGCCTATGGAGGACATCAGCCGAACGTTTTTTCTTGTGGATTGGGGGCTTTCGGCCTTCAGAACTTCTAAAGGTGGCTTTCATTTTGTTCTTTTCCACTTTATAATGTATATTCCTTTTTTGTAATTTTATCCAACTAAGGATGAAATTTTCTATTGGTTTTCTTATGGACGTGTTTAAACAGGTGCTTTTGCCACATCTGGAGCCCTTGACAGAACAACAACGTTTGGATGTTCATAATCTTAAACAATCATGCCAGCAATTTGAAGATGCTTTATCACAAGGAATGGACAAACTCCAGGGAATACTTTGTCAAACAATATCTGCTGGCCGACTAGGTGATGGGAACTACCTACCACAGCTCGGTGGTGCCATTGAAAACTTAGAAGCTCTGGTGAGGTTTGTTGGCCAGGTATTATCTTTTATCCACATTGCTTATAAGTAAATATTCTACTCCACACTCGCAGAATAACTGTCACAATCAATTTACATTTGGTTCTGATTCCATGTTTACAATTAAAGCAGGTCTTTGCAACATCTTCTAGCTTGTTTCTTAAAATGTTTATTTGGATATATTAGGCTGAATTAACACATATGAAGCCTTATACAGCATTTAGTACAGTCTACTGCAACTCGGGTCAATCCATGCTTATACTCTTGGCCCACATGCAACTAGGTCTTGCGAATTTTGACAAGAAACTGTATTCCTCATGCGCAGTTATATAAATTTATGACAGCTTGTCCACTTCCTTTCTCAAAATAAGCTAACAACAGACACTATTTTTCTAGACACTAAGAATTCACCGAAAGGCCAGTTTCTAGAAATCCAGCGTTAATCAGAAAACAGTCCTGTTATTAAAGCTTACCATAATATCTTTCTTTTTTTTGGAATGTAAACAGGCAGATCAGCTTAGACAACAAACACTGCATCAGATGTCTCGGCTCCTAACCACTCGCCAAGCAGCTCGAGGCCTCCTTGCCTTGGGGGAGTATTTAAAACGGCTCCGAGCCTTGAGCAGCCTCTGGTCATCACGCCCTCGTGACCGCGCCCAGTGATGATGATGCTTTGTCGGAGTAAATTCCTCTGTAGTATATACATATCAGTCATAATGCAAGCTATCTCTGCCAATTTTTGAGCTGCTTCCTGTGATTGAGAATTTGTGTATATGATTAGGTTGTCTATTAGCAGGAAGTATGCTCATCACAATGCTTGGTTCTCTCAATTTTCCTTCAGCTGATTGTTGCATCTTCTGAGGCATCTTTGTAGTATTAAGTCTCCCACGGTGGTGTAAATTTATAGACTGGTTGTCTTGTATTTTGGGTGTCATTAGCATTTGAAAAATGACAGTTTTCCTGGTAGTTAGTTATCTCTTGAAACATTATTATGTATTGAAGTATCATTCAGTACTATAGTATTATATATATACAACTAGTATATCAGATAGTAAGATTCATTTGTTAAACATAAGAAACCTCCATACATGACATTTGAAAATACTTGCCTAGACCAGATAAGTGAAATGGTTGGTCCTAGGTCCAAATTCATCATACTTGCCGGGTTCCGCGGTCGAGTTATGGGTAGAGCTTTGGCAAATCCAAGCTGCATTCCAGGGCAACCTCATATGCCAGATCCAAACCGAGTAAGCAGATGATGCTGTCGTCAACTGTCTATATCACTCGCAATAAACCTCTCTGGAATGAAGTTCATTATACCAGTCCAAATTAGGATCACACCTGCTGATAGGCTGATAGCATAGGCGACGTTGCTGATTATTTGTGATTATGTTGGTATTAATAGACTAATAGCCATTAACAGCAAAGGAAAGTGTTAAATTTTCACCCATATAGGTATCAGTACCGGCGCAAATGTTGTCTGCAGGCAGAGCACCATTGACGAAAAGGTTGGTAAAACTTGTGATAGAGTTATCTTTCAAAAGGTTAAATTTCAAGTGTTAAAAATTAATGTCATTTGGTGCAGTCTGAAGCTCGAGATGAATTAGCAGGTGTCGTTGTGCTTTGCGACTAGGTATTTAAGTTAGACATCTCTGGTGTCAAGCACTGTGACCAGCCATCAGCATGTCTCCGTACTCTGAAGATTCTGCTTGTGCTTCAGTACAAGAATTCTGAGATCGGCTACATCAGGTACCACTTGGCCCCCAGATAAGATGATCATGACATGATGTCATGCCCTCAACCGACTTAAATTACACCTCATTTATTGATCCCGTTCCTCTCTTTTAGGCTGGGGGTCGAATACCTATCTCTGTTCTGTATTTCTTTTCCTCTGCATCATATCAGCTCATATAGATATAGTCTGCCATGTACATACCCGGTCAAGTACAAGTTTGGCTGGCTTATTAACGTATCCAGTTACTATAATGTAGCCTCTGTTATGAAGGAGAAATTGAAAAAATTGTATTCTGCACATACTGAATTTTTGCCTACTCTTGTCTGTTTTAGCATAGATCATAAAACAGATAGATTATAGTGATCAGTTGTGTCAACTGCCAAGTTAGTTTACCGTAATCGACATGCTACCCCACACCTTTGTTTGCTGAGGTGTTATGGGTAGTTCATCATTGTGGCTGCAATCATGATGAACGTTTTGATTAGTAAACATTACAGTCTTCACGACTTATCACTTACGCAGTGGTTATTATTTTCTGTATTTAAGGTTCTCCTTCTGTTCATTCATGCTTCGATATATTTCATTATGTGGTAAACCAGAGTAACCATCAAACACAATAATTGTTAATGGTTGTGGAATCATACATAACTAAAAACATGGATTTCTTCTCACACGGGTACAGTGCCATAGGTTGTATGGCTGCTACTTTTCGTTGATCCACACGGGAGTGCCAAGCTACATTTACAGCTAATTGTGCAGTCGATACATTGGCACAACCATAAGATGATTGGCCCTCGAAACAACTATTCCAAATTCCTCACCCATGTCCAATTCCTCTGGTTTCATTTTGTTCGGCAGCTCCAAGTCAAAGCAATGAACTAACTGTGCCACAATTAGTTGAACCTGAATGAGCCCCAGCTGTACTCCTGGGCAACCTCTTCTTCCAGATCCAAACGGGATAAGCTGGAAATGTTGCCCCCTAATGTCTATATCACTTCCAATAAACCTTTCTGGAATGAACTTCTCCGGATCACTCCACACACTCGGATCACGTCCAATTGCGTAGGCATTGACTATCACTCGCGATTCTTTTGGTATATCATAGCCACCAACTTTTATGTCTTCCATTGCATAATGTGGAATCAGGAGTGGGGCTGGAGGATGAAGCCTGAAGGTTTCCTTTATAACCATGTTTAGATACTCGAGTTTTTCCAGGTCAGACTCTTCGACTAGCCTTTCCAACCCCACGACTTGATCTAATTCTTTCTGCAGTATTTTCATTGTTTTTGGATTCTTGATAAGTTCTGTGATCACCCACTCAACTGCTGATGCTGCAGTGTCCATTGAAGCTGCAAGTAGGTCCTGTAAAATAACATGTCAAGTAAGTAACAAACATTCACCAAGTCAACAAGTGCTTGTGATTTACTTTTAAGGTAGATAATTTGTTACCAGCATAATGGACTTGAGATGACGACGATCAAACTGGAACTCTGCTTCCCCAGATTGCATAATGGAAATCATGTTATCAACAATGCCTTTTGTCTGTTTGTTTTCTCCAACTCGAACATGATCGTCAATGACCTTCTCGAAGAAATCATCAAATATTTTGGCCATTCTCTTCATTTTCTTGATTAATCCCTGTACATCAAGGGTCCCTAGGAAAGGGAAGTAATCCCCGAGATTGGGAGTCGCTGCAAGCATCATCCCTTCTTGCATCACGCCTTTGAATCCGTTTTCATGTATATCCTTATCCTCATATGTCCTACCAAAAACCATCATACAACTCATCTTCGCGGTCAAAAGAGACACCTTTGCACTAAGATCAACAGGGACGCGTTCCTGAGCCACGCTTTTGAGAGACCCAACAAAATTGCTGAGCTCCCCCCTTCTCATAGCTTGGAAAGAGTTGATTTTCAAAGTGCTGAGCAACTCCAGAGTGCACAACTTACGCACGTTACGCCAGTATTGCCCATACGGAGAAAAAGATAGACCCTTTTGATCCCAAGATATGATCTTTGCAGCTTGGTGTGGTGGCCTGCTAGCAAAAACAAGGTCATGCGTTTTGAGAAACAGTTCAGCAGCCTCTGGAGATGAAACTATAATATGTGGCACTAATCCAAATCGCATGTATACGATTGGACCGTGCTGGTTTGCTATTTTACGCAAATCGTGGTGAGGATTCTTCCCCAGCATATGAAGGTGTCCTAGAATTGGTAGTCCTCTAGGACCAGGAGGCAATCTCTTCTTTACCTTGTTCAATATCCGCTTCTGTAGCAAAGAACCTGCTACAATTGCTATCAGGGTAAGAAAAAACCAAAAGGTAGCCATTTCTGATAGTTTGTTTTTCTTACAAGAGGCTCTGACTTTTAAGGCCTTGTAGCTCCCTTTTGGGACTTGTGTTATATATATATAATGTTGTTAGGTAGTGGCCATGTTAGCTCTGTACTACTTTCAAGACAGGATTGAAAAAAAAGCGTTGAGAATCTGTGAGAACTAGAGATGAAATGGACAGATTGGAGTTTAGTAGATTAATTGGATCAAAATATGCGGCAGAACATAGAAATGAATGGAATCCTCAATCCTGGACGGCAGACTTTTGTGAACGTACAGATATAAGGACTGAAAGCCAATGATCTTTTTTCTATGTTTTCCATCAAACACGAAAGCTAGGTTACTGAAAGCGATGCGTGCGTATGAGATCAGGAGGCAGTCTGTCTGTCTGCAATTCGAGGTATAACTAAAGTTTCGTATTTGCGCATGGTAAAGATGACAGATGAGATCTTATAGAATATATTTCAAAACTGATCAGATTGTGAAATGGTGGATCCGTGGCGCAATGGTAGTGCGTCTGACTCCATATCAGAAGGTTGCGCGATTGATTCACATCGGTTATAATTGTTGTGGGGAAAAAATGTCTTGGATCGGGAAAGCGCACATTGAGCCTACATTCGCACCTGCAGAGCTAGGAAAGTGAGGTTTAGACCTCTTTAAGATCGGTTTACCTTTTGACAAATCGAGTAGCGAATCAACTCAAGTTTAGGAGCACGAGGAGAGTAAATTTAGTAGGCTATGGTGGGTGACTTCCCCCTCAAGTGAAATAAATGGGACTATATATAGAGTTGATCCGGGAACAGAATCCCCCAAATTCTGGACTGCTGTTTGTGTCAACACGTGGTCCGGATTATAAGGATTGTTGTTCATCGTGCGGCCAGGCTCGGACCTGTTGTAGGCTCTAGGTCGGGAAATTCTTCTGGGCTTGTACATCTTGACTTTCTTCATAATCCGTACCGAAGTCCCTGGGTCAGAACCCCGAGCTTTCGGATATAACTCGGACTTTTGGACTTCTTTCACAATCCGTACTGAAGTTTCTAGGTCGGAAACCCGACCTAAATGAAATGAATTGAATTTCTTCTTACTTATGCCAAGCTGGATAGAGCGGCTTTGCCTGATTCATCTCTTCTGCTGGTAATTCGTCTTCTTGACCTTAGTACAATTCGCCTGCTTGTAATTCGATTTATGCTAGTTCGTCCAAATTATGAGGGACTAATTTAGTCACAACAATAATATAATTTTCCCATTTAAAACTTTGTACAACCTTACTTTTTTCTTTTTCTGACATCATACATGTCATTAAATATATACAATCATTATCTGCAGAATTGATCAATGATAGTGATTCCTAAGCATTAGACTAGCCCCAATGGAGCGCCGTGCTGTGACGCCCCCAACGGGGGCAGGACGACGCGCCGTTCGTCCCACGCCGTGAGTTGGTAGTAGCCAACCGGCTGCTACCACGTGTCCACTTTTTTTATATTTTTTTTGAATTCAAATTTATCCGTTTTAAAAAGGTAATATCTCAAAAAATACGAAATATAAAAAATAAAAAAATCACCAACGGCTATGTTTTTTCAAGATCTATAAAATGAGACCAACCTTGATATTTTTTACTTCATCCCATCTCCAACTCCTCTTTCTCTCTTAATTAAACTTAAAAAACACTCTTATCTCAAAACACCCTTTCCACTTTCATTTTCCGGCAAGATAGACGCGGAGTATTTTCAGTGGTTGAAAGAAAACAAACCCCAAATATACCATCAGTACATGCAAACTCACTTCGAAAACAATGTTTTCCCACCCCAACCGAGTCTCCAAACGAGTGCCGTCGACCGTTGTTCCAAGATTCCTACACTCAAAATTACCAATCTCCATCCTTCCAAACACCAATGTTTTCACAAACACCGGAAGAGGAGGTCGTGATGGAGACGCAGCCGGAAAAAAAAACCGATTCAGAGGCGTGGGAAAGCCAAAGCCACCGGAGGAGCGGCAACCAACACAACAACCGGACTATAACAACAAACCATACAACGAGAGTGAGGATTTGGGGCTCATCTCAGCCTACATGGAGGTTAGTCAAAATGCTATTGTTGGAACCGATCAGAAGCATTGTAAATTGTTCCGTCTTGTTGTGGAGAAGTATGGGGATATTAAGAGGGTAGGAATGATGACCAGGGTGGAAAAATTCCGTTCTCATGATTCACTTTGTGGAAGATGGGGGCGGCTAAGAGATGACATAAATCATTTGATGATTTCTGTGGAGCGTGCTACTGTCATGCTCAGCAATCGGAGTGGCTACAGTGAGTCCGATGTGCGAGATACTGCCCAAGAACTATACATGGAGAAATCAAAGCACCACAACTCATTCACGGCATTCAAACAGTGGGATGCCATGAAAGCATACCCAGAGTGGGAACTCAAGATGAA
>JAYMSP010006851.1:0-10930 GCA_036897095.1 Plantago elongata
TCAATTTAAACAAATTTAGCATGCTTCACATATATGAATATACTCCAAAATCAAACCAACATATACACATATCAATTGAAGCAAATGTAGCTACTATACACTTCACAAATCCATCAATTGCAAATCTCAAACTAACTACATACTCAAACACTTCAAAATCACAAAAATCCCCAAATTTGAAATAGTAAGGGTTTTGCTAATTAATATCTCTATTTCGAATTGAGAGATTGAGGCGGAGTCTCACAAATTGAGAGAGGCGGCAATGGTGGTGGAGGTCGGTTGGCGCAGCGGTAGGGCGGAAGAAGAAGAAGAAACAGTCGAAGAAGGAGAAGAAATGGGGGAAATGGGGAAGAGAGGGGCTGTTCTCGATTATGTTGGAAATTTAGCGACGGATGACTTATCCGTCGCTAGAAATAGCGACGGATAAACTTATCCGTCGCTAAAACAATATTTTTTTAAAAAATTTCCCTCTCATTATCTAGCGACGGATAAGTTTATCCGTCGCTAGAAATAGCGATTCGTCGCTATTTTACAGTTTTCTTGTAGTCAACCTTCTGACAAAGAGCTCTGTCTTTTTGGCTAGTTCACAAATTTTTCTATAAGCTTTTTCAGGATTATCTTTGTGTTTCTCAACAAAGTCTTCATTTGACTTGATGAAGTTCTTGACCTATAGGTATTTAGCCCATTACCCATGCATGGTTTATCTTCCGCAGTGACAACTGATGATACTTGTAAATTTCTTCCAAGTACATTATATCATCTAGGTATTGTTCCTTCGCCATATAAAATGATTCATAAGGTTCAACTCCTAGTATGTTCTTTTTACTATGAGTAGCATCCAATTTCCTTCTCTTGTGCACATCATCTGGCTTGGGATAAGGACATATAAATTCCAATGGCTTCTTCATAGCCTCAGTCCTCACATAAACCTCAAAATGAAGCCAGTTATGAGTATTTGTTGGATTAAGAAGAGTAGGCTTGTTGGTTCTCCATGTCATCATTTGCTTGTAGATATATTCTAGAAACTTCTTGTTCAATAGCAGATATTGTAGCTCAAGTATCCAATAACCATTCTGGAGATGTATGCATCTATAGGCTGATTGGCAGTCATTGGTTTTGACATAATCTGGGCAGTAGTTGGTTTCTCTCGTTCTTTCTCTTGAACTCTACCAAATTGTAAGTTCCTGCGCCCTATTCTGTTCAGTTCTTTCTCCAGATCTACTTGCTTTCTGGGGATTGTGCTGGATGATCCACCTTGGTTTGACTTGGTGTTTCCAAAAGGACTCCTGGCAGATATTGGATCAGTAGCCAGAGGAGGTTCAGGTAGGCTTTCCACTCTCCTTCTCTTGTGAAGTGGATGCTAATCTGTATCAGTCTCATCATCATCATCATAAAAATTCCTGATTGGAGACTTACATGTTTCCTCCTGACCTTGGATTTCTCCTTCTTCTTTTTCTTGTTCTTCTTCAGAAGGCTTGATTCCTTCAGATATAACAAGGGCCTTGGAACCCCTAGTTATCATACTTCGTAGTCTTGTTCTTAGTTCTTCAGAAGGCATGTCATGTTCTGGAACTGGTCTTGTGGAGGGTAATTGTTTTCTCTTCCTTCCTCTACCTCTCTGGGCAGTTCTATTCTCTTCCCCCATAGTCATGAGTGACTGACTCAAACTAACATAAGAATGAGAGAGTGACTCGAAGTTCTGTTGCAGATTATTGTGAACTTGGACAAGCGTCTGAATTTCTTTTCTGAGCTCTTGATTCTCTGTAAAGAGTGCCTGCTCCTTTTGGTTCAGCTCTTCAATCGGACGTGAGATAGACTCTGCTTTCATACTAGCATATTGAGATTCTTCAAGTGCTATGTTGTCATTGTTACAATCTTCATCCCGAACCATGCCTAGATCTTTCTGAGAAAGTGCAATGCTAGTGGCTCTGTGTAGCAAGAGCTTAGCAATCGGCTTGAGGTCAGTAGGTACAGATGAAAGTACCTGGGAATCTTCAACAACTAAGTCATTTCTGAGTGCAGCAAACACAGTACTTCTTCCGAGGAATTTTCCATCTCTGGAAGAAACGGCTGGTGATGAGAAGATATGTGTAGCAAGAAGTTCTCTTTTCAGGTGAGTGAGAAGAATTGCATCCTCTTCTGGAGCCATATTCTTTGCCTCATCATCATCAGTGCTCACAAGTATGATATCGTTCTGAGCGAGCTCAACAACCATTTTCTCTTTACCTTTGGTGCTAGCTTTCTGAGATGATAGTTCATGGGGTCTATCTGATGCAGCCTAAGCATCATGCTCTGTATCGTCTGTCACCAGAGCGTCCAACTCTGCAGCCTTGGCATCGATATCTTTCTTCAATTGTAGTTTTTCAGCAAGGAGTGCCTTCTCCTTAGTATTTTCTGCCTCAATCTTCAGTAATTTGGCTTCTTTTGCTTCAATCAGAGACTGGTACTCTAGATTGAGCTTTTTTTTTTCATCCAACATTTCCTTGAGTTTAGCAATTATGGATTCAACAGCCTTAAGTTCTTCAGAAGGGTTGGCTTGTTGATTTTGTTCATTTGCGTTCTTTTGGGTTTGTTGATCTTGTTGGTCAACTGGAGGTGGTGATTGTTGTGATGTTTGTAGATACCACTGAGTAGAGTCCCCAACAGTTGGAGTTCCCGTTCCGGCATCTCCTTGTGCCATTCCACCATTCCCTGGCAAAGGACCATCATCATTGTCATCGTCAGAATGATTATCATTATCATTGTCACTGCTCTCTGGATGTTCATCAAAAAAGTCTTCATCATTATCGACAAACTCTTCCTCTTCATCTGAAACCAAATTAATGATTGTAGGGAGGGTAATCCTCTACCCGTTTACTTCCTCCTGTTTAGAGAGATAAACTCTGAGATTTTTTGGGCAAGATGGGATTGAAAGTCATCTCCCTTTTGGTCTCTTCATCAGCAACATTGGAGGCATCCATCATCTTCTTCCCAACATCGTAGGTGAAGTCGTCATGCATCAACATATAGTGGGAATAATCCTCCACTAGGAACATTGCATGGACGTAGTTTTACAGATTGATGGCTCGAGCCCTTCTCTCTTGGTGATCAATCACTTTGGTTAGCTCCTTCAGATCGGCTTTTCTGAGCTTTTGCCATTTTCTGAAGTATTTGACATGCTTCTTCATTGTGATTGTTTGGAAAACCTTCTTCAGATCTAGTGGGGCTTCCACATCAATCACTAGTAACACTTGAGCCTGAAAGAAAGGTTTCAAGTTAGGTTTGTTCAAACTTACATGTGGTAATATGAGAATTAGAGAAGTCTATGTTTATGAGCATACCTGTGTATCCACACGAGGCTCATTAACTTGGACTTCTAGACCAATTGGTACTTCAGATACCATGGTCAGAGGAGTAGTTGCATCCTCTTCAAACGTTCTTTCTTCTTGATCTTGAGAATTAAAATCAAACTTTGTTGTTTAGAAATATTCTACAGAAAGGTATTTACAAGAAATTTATTTCTAAGAGTTTCACTTACTTTCAAGTTACGAAACTCAGAATCCATTCTTTAAGAAACTGGAGCGGTCTCTGTCTATTTCCATAGGTATTGTGGAGGTTTCCAAGTTTTTCTAAGCTATCTTTTCTTCAGAATGAACCTACTAGAAGAAACAAAGTGTTTGATTAAGCAATGTTGATTTGTACAAGATATTCATAAAGACAATGTTTCTGTTTTACATACCTCCAGAACGAAAGGCTCAAAAGAAATTTCTTCAAAAAGCTTTTCAACCTCTGGAATCTCTTGAGCTTATGATGTTTCCATCACTTCAACAGCTTTCTCAGCTAAAGCATGTATAGAGACATTTATGAAGTTAGAAATACAAGAATTTTGACTAAGTACAAAAGTGTTTCTTTTAAGAGATAATTGACTACCTGCTGCACATGCTCATTTTCTTGTAGTGTAGAGGTTGAAGGAACCTCTTCTTCATTCAGAGGGGTGGGTAAAATGTCTTCCCCTTCTTTGTTGTCTCCATGAAAGCCTGTAACAAAGAAAGTTTATGAGTAACTAGCTTAACATTTATTCAAATGTTTCACAAGTTAGATATAGACAACTCTTGTTACATGTGTATCTTCAGGCACTGTGGCTTCCATCTCATGGCTTGAAGTTTCTGGTACTTCAGACCTTTCCTCTGCTTGAACATTATGAGTTCCCGTCTCAGATGTTTGAGGAACCTGCTCGGTGCAGGAATTTCTTCAGCAATTAAGTCTGCTGGCAACTTCAATGTGGAAGCAATGTTAGAATCTTCCATCATTCTGCCATCCATCGCCAAGCCTTCATCTGCCTGTTGGGGTGTGACATCTTCGACTGACCTTTCAGGGATTGCATCCTCTGCAACCTTTGTTTTCTGATGCAGTGAAGCTGAGCTAGAGGCTCCATCGTGAGTCTCTATTAGTGATCTTGTAAGTGCCATCTGTAATGGTAGATCATCTTTAGAATCCACATTGAAGTCTGGGATAGACTCGTCGATCTGGTTGAGCTCGTTCACGGACAACTCTGGCATATTGCCAATGCTCAAGGATCTCCGATCTGAGCTGGAGTCCTTCTGGACTGGAAGGGGTCTCTGGGCTTCAACGTCTTGTGTTGCCCTTTTTGGTCGAGGAGTGTCATCTATGACATCTGAGTCCTCTTCCTTGACCTCGGTTTGTTGGTCCTTGGTTTCTTAGCAATGTGGACCTCAACCTGTATCACTTCAGATACTCCTTCTCCCTGAGCGACCAACTCATCTTTAGCAACCTTTTTCAAGGCTTCATCATGAGCATGTCGATACATTGTGTTGGTCACCGGGATGTCCAGGTGCTCTCTGAGAGAAATTTCACATTTCTCCAAAATGTAGCAAAGTTTTAGACCATAGTGCATATTTGACTTAGTGTCGGCACGGCCTTTAACAAATTTGGGTTCAAACTCATTGACCCAGTTGACGAACATCATGAACAGATATTTCCCCCAATTGAAGAGGTTATCTCTATCATTTAGCTCTTTCTGGAGAATAGCCATTATCATCTATCTCTCCAGACTTATCTGGTCAATTCCACCTTTGTTTCCATCCAAGCACCTGTGAAAGATGCTGGCAAGCACATTTCAGTGCTCAAAAAGGTGTCTTGTTCTGATGTCTCCCAAAATGAAAGAAGGGGGCAGTCCTCAATCTTGTAATTTGTTGCTTCTTCATACAACACTCTGACTGCAACGTTCAGAGCCTTGTCTTTTGTGTTGATCTCCCAGGTCGTCCCATGGTTTTTGAGACGGAAGATTTTACAAAAGGCGTCACAATCAAGATGTATTTCTACACCTTGAACCTTAGATTTAATGAATGTTTCTTCAACGTTGTTCACAATCTAGGTGTAGAAATTTGGAAGAGTTGTAAAACTCTAAGACATCGACTGGAGATAGTCCAGTAGGGGCGACAAAGAGGAATTTCTTGATGTGTGCCTTGGATAGAATCTTCACAACAAGATTCATGTCTGGAGTGGAAGAGATAGCCACACTCAAGTATTTCTCCACCATGTGTGCTCCCCAATTCATTTTTAGGTTTGAAGTCCAATTCTCTGGGTAGAAATTACCTAGCAAGCATTTGTTCAACACTTGCAAAACCTTTTATCCTTGCTTTGCAACAGAAAAAGCGGTTGCAGCTGAGTTCTTGGATGAGGTCTTTCTGGGTGCCATCTCTTATATAGAGTTTCTGGGTAGAATTAGAGAAGAAGTGCTTGAATTCGAGAGAATGTTTAGTTTATCTTTTCAGAAAACTAAGCAGAACTCGGAAGATTGGCAGAAGGATTTGCAGAAAACTTAGAGAGTTTTTGCTATTTTGATGCAAGTTAAAATTTCAGATTTGGTAAAAGTGTTTGTCTCTTACAAGAATCCTTTATATATAGCAAGATAAAATTACATAGATGCATCATACGTATAGAATTTCGTATATGTATATGTCTACATTGCATCAGCGTGGTATATGTTTCTACTTTGCATTAAATGTGAAGTTGGCCACTATTTTCACAATAGGCATTAGTTGCCGAGATTTAATCTCACCCGTTGAGATCAAACGATTATTCATCAAGGACTCTTGTTCAATATCTTGCAATGATATCAATCAACAAATGTTCCCGTGTCCACTTAATGAATTTTGGCAATATATATCCATAAGTCACTGTTAGTGTGTGAGACTAGAGATCTTTGGTCTTATCATTTCAGAGAGCAAGTCTTGTTTTATGTAAATTATCATATAAATGGTAAAAACACAAAATCCTAGACATGTTTGACTATTGGAAATATGTACAATGTTGTACTATTAGTTCTGACATACTTCATGACTTACATGGTTTTCTGAATTCCTGTTTCAGAAATTACCACTTGATATTGACTTGTCCATGGTATTTTGAGTTCTAGTTTTATATACTTATGCACTATATACCAACCTATCTTTCTGGACTTTTCTTTCCAGAAGACCTTAGGCTTTCAGAGTCATAAGTCTCAGAAACCTTATTATCCTTCTTATCATATAGGCTTTCTGAATACCTGTTTCAGAAACATGTATCCTTTTTATCTGTTCCTTACCAACTCTTTTAGAGACTTAGAACATTTCAGTTCTGAGGCATCTCCATTAACCCAAGACTATGACTTAAGGTTAATAACCTACTTTCCTGGAGTGGCTTAGTGAAGATATCAACAAGTTGATCTTCAGTGCCAATCTTTAGAATCTCTATATTGCTTTTCTCAACATGGTCTCTGATGAAGTGGTGTCTAACATCAATGTGCTTAGTTCTTACATGAACTTTGAATTTTGGGTAATCACAATAGCACTTGTGTTATCACAAAAAATTGGAGTTTTCTCTTCTTTAAGTCCATAGTCTCTGAGTTGTTGTATCCATAGTATTTGAGTAGCACAACAACCAGCATCAATATATTCAGCTTATGTGGTAGAAGTAGCGATTGAGTTTTGCTTCTCGCTAAACCATGAGATAAGTCTAGTTCCCAGAAACTGACAAGTTCCTAAAGTACTTTTCCTATAAAGCATTGATCCAGCATAATCAGCATCTCAGTAGCCAACCAAACTCAATCCAATTTCTTTAAGATACCACAATCTAACTTCTAAAGTACTTTTGACATAACTTAATATTTTCATAGCTATGTTGTAATGTGATTACATAGGATTTGTCTGAAATCTACCACACACACCAACTGCATATTGAATATCAGATCTGCTTGCAGTAAGGTATAGTAGTGAACCTATCAATTTCCTATACTTATGTTCTTCAACACTCTTATCAGATTCCGTATAAGTCAGTTTGGTTTCTATGCTCATAGGTATCTTGGCATTCTTTTCAGAAGGCTTAGGATTAAACTCGTTGAGCATATCCTTTGCATACATTGTTTGACTGATGAATATTCCATCACTGAGTTGCTTGACTTACAATCCTACGAAATAATTCAATTCTTCTATCATGCTCATCTCAAATTTGTTTTTCATGAGATTAGCAAAGTCATTACAAAGTTGCTTGTCTTTAGATCCAAATATAATGTCATCAACATATACTGGAACTAAAAGTAGTTTCCCATCATGATTTAAGGTAAACAAAGTTTTATCAACTTCACCTTTCTTAAAACCACTATCCAGAAAGTATTTGGCCAAAATGTCATACCATGTTCTTGGAGCATGTTTCAGTCCATACAAAGCTTTTTGTATTTTATAGACCATCCTACTTTCTGAGGAAACTTCAAAGCCTGGTGGTTGATCAGCATAGACTTCCTCAACAAGTTCACCATTCAGAAATGCACTTTTAACATCCATCTGGTAAACTTTAAAGTCATTATGAGCTGCAATAGCTAGAAATAGTCTAATTGCATCTAATCTTGCAACTGGTGTATATGACTCATCAAAGTCTAAGCCTTCAGTCTGGGTAATTTGCAGAACTTCGAGTTTATCTTCACCGAATATCCCCTATTTGCAAACTGGATCATGCTTAGAAGATATATTTCAAACCTTTAACATGTAATACATTAGAGATCGTAAGGTACCCTAATTTGACGTTGTCAAATCCAATAGAAGGATTTAATTCTCATCCAGCAAACCTGATGTTTGGTCCAGTATCACACACTTTGTAATCGACTAAGTTTGCTTTGTCTCCTGTCATGTGCTTCCCACATCCACTATCAAATAGCCATTGAGCTTTAGTCCATGAGGCGTTCAGCACAAAACAGGAAACAGAAGTTAGGTTCGTGCTTCAGAAACAGAACCACTTAGACTTAACACTCTTCTTGTGGGAATTTTTATGAATAGATTTGTTGAGTAGGTGTTTGTCTACTTGGAACATAAGGAGGAATATTTTAATCATCAGATCTCAAATCGATTTTCCTTCTTGGTGTGTTCCTTGGTGTTCCTTGTGGTGGCTTTAGAGACCTGTCAGGTTTCTGAGTTTGCTTTTTAGCAAGCTTAGTCTTCTGGACCAAGTTTCTTCTAGCCCTGGCATTCAGATTTACAGTGGCTTGGGATTGCTTCAACTTCTGATAATTGTTATAAGCAATTCTGGCTTTACACCATTTCTCTTGTCCTTCCTTGTATTGTTGCATTAGGACCTTTCCGATAGAACGATAGCCAATACCATTTCGAGCACCATTTTGAGCACCATTGGCATTAGGACCAATGGTGCTCGAAATGGTATTGGCTTTTTGAATACGATTTTCAGCAGGCTCACTAGTTTCTGCATCATTCCTATATCCATAGAATGACACAGTAGGAAATACACCCAATCCGGTGATTCTTCCCTTCCTAGTGATACAACATTGTAGATGATCACAAGTTAAAGGATCATGTTTCTTTCGAGAAACCTTTTCCACAAGTTTCTTTGGGACTTGTTGTTCCTTTAAAGGTTTAGTCACAATAGCTTTCCCTTTGTTGAGAATCTTAGCTTTCTGATCAATGCTATAGACTTCTTTGAAACCATTATGTTGACTTTTTACAAAGGTCAACCTTTCATCACTCTTTTTCAGAGGAGTAGAATTACTTGATTGAGCATCAAGTCCAAGTCCACATTTCTCAGAAGGATCTCTCAAATATGATTGAATCTCCGTGAGAGTGTCACTAGCTTTGAAAAATGATTTAAAATATACTTCTTTCTTTCTGAGTTCTTCATTTTCAGAAAGAAGTTTCTTCAACTTCTCATTTAGCTCTTTCAAGGCTAGCTCACGAGAATTTTCATTCTGCGATATTTGGAATTTTAGATATGCTATTTCAGCGTCTTTAATCTCAAATACCTTGGTCAAATTAGAAACCTCTTTTTCAAGACTTTCTTTGCATTCTTCTAGAATTTTTGTCTTTGACTCAACAACCAGAAATTCTCTCTCATATCGATCAAGTTCACTCTTGACCAATTCCAAATTCTTAATGCCGTCATCATCACTTTCATAATACAACAATTGTGATGTGTTTATTACCTCATCAGTCATAAGACATTCTTCAATGTTGGAGATGTCAGGACCTACAATCTCGGCAACTCCGCACAAATCATTTTTCTTTTGGCTAAAATCTATAATATCGTGAGTTATTCCGCACAATTCTGGTGATGGTAATTTTGAGTCATCTGGATCTTCACTTTCTGAATCCGACTCAATATCCAGAGCATCGACTTGAATTTGGATCTTCTTTCTCTTTTCAGTAAGCAATGCCCTCTGAGTTCTTTTGAATGTTCTTCTCTCCTTCTTGTCATCTGTCTTAAGCTTGTTAAAAGCTGGACAATCACGTTTGAAGTGACCGGGTTTCTGACAATAGAAGCAGATATCATTCCCAACCTCAACAACTTCAGTACTAACGCAGGGTTGTTCAGAGAGTTGTTCATCTGTATATTCTTGTAATGATGGTAATTTGGGCCGAGAGGCTTTTTCAGCTTGTCTTTTGATTTTCTCCTTTTAATCTCTTGAGTCACATATTTCTTCATATGTCTCACTATAAGAGCATTATCTTCAGACACAACCTTGGTATCCTTCTTTTTAGAAGTACCTTGGGTAACTAGAGCAACACTCTGCAACTTTTCAGCTACAACCAATCCTCGTTGGATTGTCTCATAGTTTACGGTGGCCAAATGTGAAAAGAGTTCCACTGGAGTGATTTTGGGCATTTCCTGGTTTAAGAAGAAATACTGGGTATGCTCCCAATTCTGGTTCAAGCTTCTGACTATGGTTTTCACCTTCTCAGAATTTGAATATCTGTCACTTTCTCCAAGTGCAGCAATATCACTCATGAGAGTAGTAAACCAAAAATCAAGTTCTTATAGAGTTTCAGAGGGACCCTTTTTGAAGTTTTGGAATTTCAATTTCAATACTTCCAGAGTTTCAGTTCCTGCATATATTTCTTCAATCAATTTCCAGGAACCTTTTGCCAACGTTGCACACCACATTTTGCACTGTATGTGCTCAGGCGTCGACCGAATGATGATGTTACGAGCTTGACCATCCAACCTGCGTCTTTTGGCATCTTTCGATGTCCAGAGTTCATGAGGTTTGTCTTCATACTCAACTTGTCCAGCAGCTGCACGACCACTATCGCTAGTGGAAGTGTCACTACCTTCAACTTCAGTGTTTCTCCGACCATCAGATACTTCAATGACGTGCTTGAGCTGTCTGATTTTGATTGGCCCTTCCTTGATGACATAGATCATCTCATCACTATTAGCTTCAAAATGCATCATCATGTTGTTATTCCATTTCTCGTAATTATCTGGTTTAAGAACCGGAGCATCACTCAGAGTCATACATGCACACTTAACACACAATTAAAGCGTCCTCGTAAAGCGACAAAAACTCTACCTATCTGGGGGATCAAGGTTCAGTGCAGAAGGCTTGAGAACCTCCTGCTCTGATACCACTTGTTGGTCCAGATAACGACAAAAGAAAAGACTAGGGGGG
>JAYMSP010006852.1:0-10928 GCA_036897095.1 Plantago elongata
CCCTTGAAGGGTGTATGGATTGCGGGGGGGGGGGGGGGGGAGCATGGGAATAGGGACATGAGATCGATAACAAAGAAATGGGACATGCAAGGGGGGGCATGGAAGTTGTAACATGGAAAGTTAGACACTAAATTAAAATTTGCATGGAATTTGAAATTATATAATGGAAGGACATGGAATTGATATTAATCTAACAACAAATGTCACCCTTATAAATGTTAGATTTATGATTGTGAAGTTCCCATGACATGAAACCGATAACAAGGAAATGGGACATCGATTTAATAAACATGGAATCTAGTAAAAACTAAAATTTTATCATGAGAGTTAGATACGAAATTGAAATTGCATGGAATTTGAAATTATATAATTGAAGGACATGGAAGAGGGACATGTAATGAGAACTTCACAATCATTAATCTAACATCTAAGAGGACACGTAACCGATAACTAGGAAATAGGACTTGCAATGGGAGCATAACGACGAAATGAGAAATGAAATATCAATTTTTGTGTTGTGAAAGGGGCATGGACGAGGGACATGGGATATCAAACAGTGGATTTGTTTTGGAGGGAAAATAGCTTCCGATCATATCAGATTGTGGTTGTGATCACACAGGAAAGTAGGTCCAGCATACTACAAATAAGCTAGTGTACAGAGGTCACGTGACCATTTATTTCATCCTGCCAGGGGTATATTAGACACATTGTGTGACAAATGTAGTCGCATGAAAGTAATAGACCACACACATTCTTCGATGAATTAATTTGTGCAATGTTGCACTGGCCTGAAGCGCGCCCGTAAGGAATGCTCTAGTCTAGTCTCTAAAAATGTAGTACAAAGAACTATACTCCTAGCTAGGTAAAGGACTCCGTCAATATTAGTAATGTTTGCTCATTAACAACTTATGTCCATCAATATTAGTATTGTTTGCTCTTTAACAACCTTTCATATGTGATTATATAGCTCTACCTAAGTTATTTTTAGGCTTTTTTTAACAAAACGAGTTGAAAAGTTCGTTGGAAACTGGAAAGTTAGCTGGTAGATAGTCATGTAACTTTTTTTCAACAATCTAACTTGATTTAGATTCTCAAACTAGCTAGCTTGTTTAAAAAGTTACGCATTCAAGTAATGAACTTTTTATTAAAAAACTCATAGAACTAAAAATTTAACTGAAAATTTAGTGGTAAACAGGGCTTAGTTGTTTTTCTTTTCTTTTGTTAAAATTAACGTTGTATAAGCCCATTCTATAGTAACAATACACTTTTGGATTTATGGTCTTTCTATTTATACTTAATTGTAGCCAGTATCTCAGATCTTTGACATGCCTTCACAATTTTATGCTAAAATCCTTTCACACTTTGATGATAAGTTCATAATGTGCTTACTTATATTAATTGTTTTATTAGTTATATTATAAAATAACTATTTTAACTGTTTTAGTTCGATCACATGCAATGGCCTGGCCAGGATTTTGACTATTATATATGTATTACATACTTATGATTTAAGGGTGGTTATGTTGTTGACTTATTATAGATCTAAACTACTAATCTAAGTAATTCTGAGTTTGATTCTTGCGTTCACCTGTTTGTTTTTTTAAAACGGGTGACTCGAACCCCCGACCTATTAGTTGGAGGTGAATCATCTTACCAACTGAACTGCGCTTCATTGTCTTCTTGCGTTCACCTGTTAAGATTCAGTTTTCCTCAAAAACTTTGTGTGATTTTCAAAATTCATTTTATTTATAAATTTCGGTTCTCATTTTGGCCTCTAAAGCCTTTATCTCTATGCTATACTCATTTGTACCTTAGAAGTTGCTAGGTTTTAAACTATTCATTGGCAATAAAATTAAAGTTTAGTAAAGAATTAATCTCAAATCGTAATGGTTAGATCTTTAATTCGAGTACTAAGTTTTCGTTATCTAATTCAATTTATGATTTTATAATTAAGAGTTGAGATTAATTTCTAGTTAAAATATAATTTATTTAATTATAAAATGTTAAAATTGAATAGTTTAAGGTACGAGGTGAAGTAGACATCTTTATAAAAATAAACAATTTGTTTATAACTTCTACTCCAATTTTAGATCAAAATTTCAATGGGTGCCAACATCATGACCATCTATACTACTAAAAAAACCAAAAAATTATTGACAGTGAATTTGTAACAGCATGATGGCTGTCAGAAGCATATATGACTTGTGACAGTAAGAATGTGAATTTATAACATCTAACTGTAATTAATGTATATGGTGGGCTCCAAGTAAATCAATGTCTAGTATATTATTTAAAACCAAACCAATAATGATAGCATGGTGTCAATAATACATTTGCAATATCCTTCAATACAATAACCATTTTGGTTTTAACATCATGATGTTAGAAGTCCCAACTAATTGAAGTTCAAAATTATATATGTTGGGAAAATCATTTTCTACAACTAGTTGTCACAAATACAAACTACACTCATGTTCATGTATATATTACGATAAGTGATATACTTATAACTGTATCAGAATACGTATTGGAAGCTAATGTATTTATACCAAATTCATTTGTAAAACTACCTTTTTCATTGATTGATTTTTATAATATTTCATAATTATAATAGAGATGTTAATTTATACTCCCTTCGTTTCAAATATTTCTTTCCATTTTTTCATTTTAAATGTTTCTTTTTCTTTTATATAAAGTTACTATCTCCATTATTAATATTTTAATCACTCTATTTTATACTTTATCAATTTTCATTCTTATTTTTTTACCATACACTTATTATTTTATCTATATGAATTATTTTTTAATTAAACTTCTTGAAAATTATACAAAAAGTAAATAGCAACAAATCTATGTAACGGATGAGCATTTAATAGTACTAGTAAGAAAGTATATATTGAGAAAATTTATTTAGATATTAAATGGACATATATTGTAAATAAAATCATTGATGTTATTAATCAAAATACATATAGTTCTCAACATTATTGATTTTTATCATATTACAATAAAATTTATTTTATTAACAACATAGATATTATGCACAACTATGCTCGTTGAACAAGAATTGATTGCAACATGGCTATAATAAAATGAATTGTATTGTTCAATCATTTGCATTTTTAAATTTTACATATAAGATTAGACACATAGACATATATCTTGAAATCCAAATGATCATCGTACAATCTTCAGTCTAGTATACATGAGATGTATACGGTGTATTGGAATTTGAAGGATGATGATCAATAAACTAGTCAGAGATGATGACCTATCCTCAAGATTGGGATGTGAGATTAAAGTTGTTAGTGCATTCCTCGACAAAATTATCGGACTGATTTATCCTAGTTAGTGATCCTAAGTGATCGGACATGAATTACACTTATGTCTTTTCAAAATAACATACGACTTTGACTGTACACGGCGAGAAGCGAGCATTCACTAACTAGGACCGTTGAACATTTTTGTATAACCACCGATGAATAGATGTGACGAATCTTAACTAGTCATCACATGGATGAACTAATGTATATTACTATTTAACTATAGATCTATATGGGGTGTTCACCTTTGAGTGGAACCATTCTTATATTTACCTGGGTAGCTTAGTTTCACGTAGACGAACAAAATTCATCTACTATAAAATAACATTTAAATATATATTAGAAGGCAAAATGGATTAACCACAACACTACACATTTATAGTTGAAGGATGCCACCTTCAGATAATAGTACATAACCTTCAGTCTACTATACATGGGATGTATACGGTATATTGGAATTTGAAGGATTATGTTCATTAAACTAGTCAATGATGATGATGTCATATCTTTAGGAGTGGGATATCGTACACAACCTTCAGTCTAGTATACATGGGATGTATATGGTATATTGGAATTTGAAGGACTACGTTCATTAAACTAGTCAAAGTTGATGTCATATCATTAGGAGCGGACTAACTTATCCTAGTTAGTGATTTTGAGTGATTAGACATGTATTTGCACTTATATGTTTTCCGAATAATTCATATGACTTTGATTGGACATTTTTGTATAGCCACCGATGATTATATGCGACGAATCTTAACAAGTCTATCACGTGGATGAACTAATGTGTATTACTATTTAACTACTATTATGTGTAATCTAATTAATGTATCACTCATGCTATTGCTACCTTGGGGACTCATTCACCATGTTGGTAAACACATTCATGAATTATAATTTAAAAGTAATTTGTGATCAAAGTTTAACACAATTGACTAGTAAAAGTTAAAATGAAGATAATTATTTAAAATGAAGGGAGTATTATATATATATTTTGAATTATGTATTATAATTCTTTCGTTTCTAATCAAGTGTCCAATTTTAACGTTTTGTCAAACTTTTTAAAATTTAAATACAAATTAATTGTAAATTATAAATATAAAATGTGCAATTATGATAAAATTTATTCACTGAATTTTATTTATATTGAATTTAATTGAACATAGTTATAATGTAGAACGGTTCAACTATCAACTATCATAATATGTAAAATTCCCACCCAAATTTTTGGTTTTGGCTTCAAAACTTTTGATCAACCCGCTAAAATATATTTTTTAGCTCCAAATTATAATAGGTTTTCCAATTGTTTCGCTCCTAAATTTCGCTTCTCCTTCTCTCTCTCACTGTGCCGCTCATCACCCTCGATTTCACTCCCAGCCGCTCCCAAATCATTCAATTTCTCCGTCGATTCGCCATCGCTAACCCTCCCAGTCACCGATGATCAGCTCCGCTAAGCACACACTCGATTTCACATCCCTTTGCCGATTCGCCACCGTCGATTTCGCTGCTGCTCTTTGGATTCCACCGCCACTGCCGATTTCACAACCCTCCGCGTATCCACCCATCTCCACCACCTGCTTCACTTGGGAGTCTAGGGTCCTCATAACACTTTTGGTAAGTCCTGCTTTTGAAGTAGTTGTTCTGGAGAACCAGGTAACCTACTTCTCTTGCGTTGTTGGTTTGACCTTATAATTTAAGGAATTTTACTTAATGCTAGGTTTCTTTAGATAATGTCCTTGTGAATGTTGATTACTTCTCTGTTGCCTTTTCTTATACGCAAACTATTGCTTCATCTGCTAGACTGCTACTACGGAACTGCTAATACAACTTTGAAGTATAATATCTACAGAGTTTAGAGCAAAGTATTTGACCAATTAATGCCTGCACAAGAAAGTTTAAAAGCTTTAGCTAGATTAGGTTTGCTATCACTAGGAGGAAAGATTTTTCTGAGGCGGATTTTTGAGGTGTGTTATGTTGCATTTCAAAGAAAACAAAGGTTCAATTATTTAGCGAGTCTTAGTATTAGCATTTTTGTGATTTAAGTTCAATATACTCTAGGGCTGTCAAATGTCAACATATACTCTAGGTTCTCTCATTCCATGCTCTTCTGATCTCATTACTCATTATTGTATTGAAAATGCTAAAGTTTTGTGAGAATCAAAAGCCAACAGTTGGTTTCCGCCAAATGTGGTTTTGCAAATGCATCATTGAATTCTACTACTCGAGGAATAGCAGCAGGATTTCGGAGGAACATCTTCTAGCAAAGGTACTTATCAGTTATTGAAATTGAGCTGATTATTTGTGCATAGACTTGTTTGTTTGTTACTCTCCTAGCTATAGTTGGTGGGCCTAACTCGAATGATTACGGGACGAACCGTAATTTGCATCATACTAATGGATTGCCTGATTTTACTCAGGAACTCAGGTGCTTTCAGACCATCACTTCTTTTCAGGTAATGTTATTTGATTTAATAAAGTGACCAATACTGCTTAGTTGTAGCAGTTTAATTGATAGGTGGTGTTTGAAATGACAGTCAGTTGTGAAAGAGCTATACTATGCATATGTGACACGTCCAAAGTCGTTTGATACATTGTTATAATATATGGTTCTTGAGAGTACTCTAGAAAGAAATGGAGTTTAGTACAGGGCTGAGTTTGTTGCAGAGTGTTCTGAAAACATATGGGATTTTATGTTACCTTAGGTGATTTTTACCTTGTTGGAATTGTCATATTTGATTTGTCGAATGCTGCTAGAGAACTGAGATTCAGATTAGTCTAATCTATTCATTTTGATTCTGTGATAAACTAATAATGCTACTTTTTATACAAAGTAAAAATGTGACTAATGAATAACCTGGTTGAATGTGATACAGGACTAGTAATCAGCTTGGACAAGAAGCAGCAGTCGACTTGTGTTTATCTCATGATGTACCAACTTGTTATTTCATTAGATGGACCTTAAGAGATAAGGTACAGAGAAATTGATGAATAGTCATCGGCATCTATAGGTTAGTATCGTCTCTTAGAATATGTTCTTTATTTTCCTGCTCACAGGCTAAATCATGTTGATGGTTTTGGGTCAAGTCAACTTGGTGGTCGTGGCAGTTCTAAGATAGTCTTGATGAATATACTTTTGGCTATAGGGACTCCATTAACGGGAATATTGCAGCCATGGATTTCACTCACTTTTTGACACTTTTTGTCATGTCACTCGCAAAAATGATTAAAATCCGTTGAAGATTTTTCAGTTTATCGAGAGAGTGAACATGCAACCTTGTTTGCAACTTGGTGAAGAATTTTTGCTTGATAATTATAACATTTGCCAATAAATTTAATACCTAAGACTGCAATTTGATTGCAAAGTTCAGCTTTTTCTCAAGTTTAATTCATTGACAGATCGGGATCTATGATGTCAGGAACCTTCTCTTCTCCTGGTTTTGAGGGCTCATTTGATCGACCAATGAGGCTTGCAGAAATTTATGTTGCCGCGGAGCACGCATTAAAGAGCACAATTTCTGACGCAGTATGTTTTGAGGTAATAAATTCAATAAATTGTGTAGCATTTTAATTACGGAGTATGTTTTGCCAATTTGTAGGTGCCAACTTTTAATGGTATGTCGGCTAATATCATATTTTCACACGGTCTGTCATAAGTACAAAATGAACCTGAACTGTGTTTTTAGTTTCAGCAGAATAATTGGATCCAAATCTTAAATCATGTATAGTTTGTTTGTTTTTGCTAAAAAAAGTCAACCTCGGGCAAATACTCTACGGGAAATTCTCTTGCTTAGTCCTTGTATAAACATATCTTCTACCATATCATCTTCCCTGCCCAGTACCTATAATTAGATGTTTTTTTTACTTGCCCCCTGTTACTTTTATTTTATCAGGCATCGGATATGATATGTACCTTCTGCTGTTATATAAAAAGTATCTAGATCTATCAAAGGGTGTATATGATTACATCTCTTTACCATCTAAATGCATATGTTTGATTTGCTCTACATGTCCTCATATGATGATTCTTTATCCCAGCGTACGAGTCTCAAATGAATAGGGATGCGACATCCTAGAGCAGCTAGATATTCAATTCAGTCTATGTCACTCTTTCAGTCCCTTCTTCTTGGGATTCTTTGCATGGTTGTAGTCCTTGCAACTAGGAACTACTTTTCTTATGTATTCTCTGATAGTGAAGACATGCAACGTGTTGTAGCTCACCTTTCATGTCTTCTTGGAATAACAATGCTTCTTGATATCAGACATTTGGCTGTCTTGATAACAAGTATTCTTCTATTTGGTCATCGTCCCACATGTGCGTAAACTATTTCCATCATTTGTGCAGGTGTTGCGATAGGCGGTGGATGGCAAGGGCTGGTAGCTTATATTAACTTGGCTTGCTACTACATATTTGGTCTGCCAGTGGGGTATACTGTCGGTTACGTTGCTAATCTCGGAGTTGTGGTAAACCTGATAATTATGCTGAGGATTTGGGAACTAAAGCTTACTAGACCAGGCAAGCATTAGCATTTCTTGGACAAAATCTTAGGATGAAAACTATAGTAGAATGGTAGACTTAGAATACAAAGTAATGGGTTTTTAACATGTGTAAAAGAGCTCATGACTTGCTCAAAACATTGAGCTACTACATAGTCATGGATGATTGTATTATGACAGTTTTTGTTGATTTGATTAAATGCATTTGTTGGTTGCTTTGGATGATTAATGTATTGATCTCAAATTAAATAGTTTGTTATAATTTGTTTTTAGAAATCTAACATCTCCTGTGGTTTTAAATATAAGTTACTTTACTATTTTATTTCAGCTCATGTAAAATAATTATGACATTAACCTGTAAGTAATTGTGGCTATACAAATTATACCATACAAATATACTTTGACAAGTAGCTGTAAAAAATGAAATGTATTTGTAGTGTATTTTATTTTCCTAGATTAGTGTATTATGTTAATTGTTATAGCTAGGTGTAAAGGAGGGTGTAAGAAATAATATATTCATATAAAATATTATGAGGTAGGCGCGTGGTGTTCATTTTGGTTGTGACACACGGCTGTCACAAGTTTCTATAAAAAAGGAATGTGTTTTTGACAGCCCATCACAATGAACGTGGTTTCTCACATGCTGGCTATTATCAGCCTAGTTTTACAGTTGGCTGTCAGTAAAGATAAATTGTGACCGTTTTTTATTTTTAATGACATTCTTTAGTTGTAAGAAAAAACCTCATTTTCTAGTAGTGACCACCAAACGAGATACTGCATATGTCATTTGACTCAAATTGTAGGACCAAAAATGTACTCTCTTTCTTTGCAGGAATTATCTTTCTCTTTTGCCAATTAGTTGTTTTGGAGTACCAAAAAAACTCGTGTTACGAGCAGTGTATCTCTGCAACATCAAGATACTCAGAGCTAAATTGTATCAAGCTAGATACCACATCGACTTGTTCAGAGTTGCTTGGTCACTAGCAGTCTAAGAAGCATGCATACAAATACTAATGCACATACACATACACATACACATACGCGTACACATACGTATACGCATACGAATACGTCAAAATTATATTATTGAAATATGGATACGTTAAAAATATGGTTTTTTTTTCATATAATTTTAAATAGTAACGTTAGTGTTTTTAATTAGCATCTGGTGAAATATTTATGGATTTAAAATATATATCTATGTTTTAAGTACCAATATTATCGTTTTTAGCTTGTGTTGAATGTTTCTGCATATTATTGAGTTAACGTAAATGTCATAGTTTCAAGATTTATTATTACAGTTTTAAGCAACAACGTTGATGGTTTTAGACTATTGTGAAATATTTATGATTTGAATTTTGCAAATGCTTTGTTATAGTTTTAAAATGCATTGCATGGAGATGCACTATTATGTGTTAAGCATCAATGTTGTTGTTTTTAACTTGTGTTGCATGTCGGTATATTTTGTTATAGATTTAAAAGGTGTTTTTGTGGTTTTAAGATGTACTATTATGGTTAATGATATTATACTTATCTTATCTTGAGTAGATTTTTATGATATTATTTTTAGCGCATATGGTGTAGTCATAAGACGTATTATTGTAATTTTAAGCATCAACGTTAGTGTTTTAGCTTCATAGAAATATTTATGATTTGACTTTTTACATATATTTTGTTATAGTTTTAAGATGAACATTTATGATTTATGTATTAATGTCACTGTTTTTAGCTTGTGTTGCGTGTTTCTTCTTTGTTATAGTTTTAAAATGCACTGTCATGATTTTGCACATCAATGTTACTGTTTTTAACTTGTGTTGCGTGTTACTGCATTGTTATAATTTTTAAATGCACTGTCATGGTTTTATAGATCAATGTTATCGTTTTTAGCATGTGTTGTGCATTTCTTCTTTGTTATTAGACAAGTTAGTGAATGTTTATGTAGGTGTGATGATGACATCAAGTTGAATGATAGGTCTCTCAAAAGTTACAAATGCAGTATCGAAACAACAAGCACATGCAATAAAAGATCAAAAGCTGAAGTTCACCAAGTTTGATCGGAAAAAAAAACTTATTTTAACTAGTCAATGCATTTGCATAAAAAATATCGAATGAACATTTATTGTAATTTTTTTTATGAGAATAGATGTTTCAAAATATTTTGATGATTAAATGTTCAAGTAGCTTATTTTAAACTTGTTTATTATTTTTTTAATGAGTTTTATGGAACTTTTTGACTTGTTTAATGGTATTAGATTGTCACCTGAAACTGTAACAAGTCATCATAAAAAATATCATGTAAGTCCTTAAAACCATCCAACTATATGTTTAAGAATTAATAAAAAAACGTTAAAATTAAAATTGCATACATTGTCGGCGCAATAAAACCATCTTATTATCTCTTAAAAAATTAACAAAATACGTTAAAACTGTAACTAAAACATTCAATACTAACAACTTAAAATCATTACATAATCTATTAAAATCATAATAAAAATGTATGTCTCGACGGTTTTTTAAAAAACTCGACCGGTCCGTTAAAACATAAAAATCGTGAAAAACTAGAAAAAAAACTATTCCCCCCGTCTAGCAAACTTCATACATTTGTCATTTTTAGCCGTCCTATTAAACTTCGTACATTACTAAAAATAGAAGTTACCCCATCTAACAAATAATAAACAATCTCAACTTTACACAAAAATTACACATTTACCACTAAAAGCACACATTTCCTCCACCTTCTTTAACTTTATCATTACTTTAATTTTTCGTATAAAACTATACGTCGTCAAGTTTGATGGGATGAAATAAGTAATATAATATAATAAAATCTTTCCTTTATAATACATTGGAAATCATTTATCTTGCAAACCCACCGCTTAACTTCCTCTACTTTTTATGAGAGCAAGTGACAAGTATTTAATCTATCGCTAAAAAAACACAAAGTAATATTGTCGATTCCAAATTTAATCATCACCATTCCACAAAAACCCAAACATTATTAAACTACTAATTTAATTATTATGTGACTTGCCATATTTCTTTAGCTCAGTGGCTTGGCACGAGTCAAAATTCGAAGGCCAAAACGATTTGTTTTAGCAATTTGACAAC